>JARJDZ010010788.1:0-33955 GCA_030264555.1 Aleochara sp. GC000083
AGAGCGAAAAAAAGCGAAAAATTTGCATTTTCAGGACCCCATTTTTCAAGTTCGGGTATTTCTGAATTTCGCAGAGATTCGGGACCACAACCAATGTTATTTTTTCGTCAAAATACTATAAATACCCTTTGAATCATCCAAATCGGTCCATTAGTTTCGGAGATATGAAAATTTTTGAAAACTTGAGCGATTTTAAGAATTTCATATCGATTTTTTCGCTACAAACTTTTTTTTCACATTTTTACTTTGAGCACAATTTCTGTTCTCCCA
Source organism: Aleochara sp. GC000083 (assembly GCA_030264555.1). NCBI lineage: Eukaryota > Metazoa > Arthropoda > Insecta > Coleoptera > Staphylinidae > Aleochara > Aleochara sp. GC000083. Next base: position 271 of record JARJDZ010010788.1, read on the forward strand.
ATTACGAAAAGGGCATGAACCCATACATTTTTTGAAAGTGCTCATCAAGACCTACAATCTGTTTCTAACTTTAGTTTAATTGGTCCAATCTTTTAAAAGTTATATGCTGTTAAATGAGTGAAAAAAACCGAAAATTTACATTTTTCGGCGAAAACTTCTGTCATGTGGTTTTAAGCACATACCATGTTATTTAAAATTTGAATGAACCTAGTATTGAATTTATGAAACCGGATACTACTGCAACATTGTTAAATAAGAAAATACTAAAATATAAACAACATGAGCTTGACTAAATTGATTACAAGTCGGATTATTTCAATTTGAACAACTTAACGAGCCTGAATGGAAGCAATGCATGTATGCGCGCCGCGAATTCAGTCTGCACATTGAATTGCACGTCAACCGAACGAAGTGCATCTAAGATAGAGAAGTGCACGCACGACCTTTACGTACTTAGAGCTGGAGTAGAGTCGTCAAAATGCCCATCTAACGGTTAAATTAGCAGATCGGGAGTCGTTAAATTCGACAACGACGAACCGAGCAGCATCATCATTGCATCGCTAGCAAGGAAGCAACCGACGGCGACGGCTTCGTCGATCGAGGGAACGCGACCGAACTGAATCTAGCGACGTGAGCGTCCAAACGGCCAGTGTAAATCTTAAATTAATGGTCGAAATATGGCACATCGGTAATGCCTTTTAGGACATGCACAACTCATTAATAACACACATAAATTTCACATGTAATTATCTACCAGAGACCAGGAGAGTTGGATGCGCGTTAGACGCCGTTGTACGCGCGATTCGTACAAGCCCAGCTTTTAATTAACATGGGATGGCCGGTCGAGAAGCGCGTTGTGGACCAAATGCATTCGCCACATGATGGCACCAAAGAAGACTAAGCCGCAGTTTTTCTATCGACTTGATTACCAAGCGTCGTTAGGTGCGAGATGGACGCGCGTTGAAAAAAGTCAACAAGAATTCTGTGTACTCTACAACACAACATAAATTATTGCTCATTATTTTACGAATTATCTTAATTTCAATTATGACGCTTCTTCGTTTCTTTGTGTACTCTGTACTGCACTGCGTCGATGCCTTTCAAAAAAGAAAAAGTTTGAAAATTAATTTCGGCTGTCAAAAGGCGCTCTACTCATCGAAAATGTAACTCACGAATATAATTAACATGTAATTTTTGGTTCATTACTACTATTTCTTATGCCAATCGGTAATTAACAGCAAACAAGCAATGCAACAGCAGCAAGCAATCTGCTCGGAGGCAGGTACAACATATGATGTGAAATATCCCGTCTCGGGACGGTAAACGAAACTTGTATTTAAATCAATTTCCAGCTGTAAACAACTCGATACGTTTGCGCGATGCAAAAGAACCGCTAGACGCCGGTTTTCATTTTTCATTGCGATGCTAGGAACGCGCGCGCGATGCGATACCGAAACGCGATAGCCAACTCAAACATAAATATCGATGGTCGGACAACGCGAACGAAACTCGGATCGGCCGAGTAATGTGGAGTATAATTGATCTGCGAGGAAGAGACGACGCTGCCAATAAACGCAACAAAAGCAACGAAAACAATTTGCACCGCGCGCGCGCGCAAGAGAGACTTATGGTAATGGCGCTATTAATCATAAGGCCATCATCGTTTAACGACCGTCAGTTAATTGGACTTGTGTCTCAAAATGCGCACCGTGAGCACTGGCTCTTCTCAGCGCCCAGGGGCGAAAACTCACTTGTAACTAAAGCTCGGTTATACAACGTTGCATACACGCGATGCGGGAAGCAAGAGGACAACGTCGAAGACGATGTCGTGAATGGAGTCCGTACGCGCATTGATCGCTGATAGCGTTACCCAGATAGATAATTTTGTCTTCACATTAGTTGGTCGTCGTGTGTTAATGCATGACACGACGCGTGAATGTTTGAATAAAGTTATTTGCGAATTAAGTATGCAAATTTTGCACGTCCCGTTCGCCTCGATGCGAAATTGATTGAAGTCCATTTGCAATATTATAGCCGTTCGACGTGAATGCGAACCTCCAAGTGATTTACATTGGTTGATTTGGCGCTAACTGCGTGTAATTATGATTGCAATTGTAATTTGCAAGTTTTCACATTTTCAGTGAAGCCGCGTACTAATTGAATTCATTAGCGTTCATTTGCATGTTGCAAATCTCTCAATTAAGAGCGTGTTGCCAATTCCACAAAATTCGTTTCGTAAAAACGAGATGCATAAAAATGCGTTTACCAAATACCCAAATAAATAGATACCAAATTTGAGAACTTAAAACTAATTGCGCAAGTAATTCTGGAGCAAGATAATGTTGCGATGCGAATAAACCATTTGGATGAATGGTTTTTCCTTGGGGGATGAGTACTCACAGAGTCAAGGGCGTAATTAACGGTGGTGCGGCCCCGATAGCAACCGCCATCGATAAATTTCCGCCTTCCCACGTCGTTTCGCAGACGCATTCCGGATGCTGGATGAGTGGACAGCAAAGTGTGCAAGTGCGCGGTTGCTTGCTGCCGGGGATGATGCTGGTGCTGGTGCAGCGTTGCTTGTAGTTGTAGTCCGACTCCTCCGACGTCGACGTCCATCCGGCGATTTCTTATTGGTATGGTCGGCCGTAAATCTCATTACGACTCGTCCCTGCGTGTAAATTACCTTGTGCTCATTTGTGCCATGAGCATGTGTTCCGTTCACAACGAAAAGACTGCGACGAAACAGCCGACATCTCCCGTGGTCGCTTGTAGAGCTCGTCGATGATGATGATGACGATGACAACGACTCGAGCACGATGACGATGATGGCGCTGATGAAGTGCGAGGGGCTTCGTTGCAGCTAATCTGGGTGTACTTGCAGACCGCAGGAGTTCACGTTGAGCTCCGGCGATGGCATTGCTGATGTGTTCCCATTTCTGTGAGGGAGAAATAAATGTGTACCTGGTACGCTTAATTTGGTGGTTGTCCAGGAGGGGTTGATGTGCAGGCAGGTGAAATCCACGAAGACGATGTCCACGAAGGCGGTACTGATGATGATGCTGCTGCTGAAGAGGCTGCTGCTGAAGACGCTGTCGCTGAAGACGCTGCTGCTGAAGTCGCTGCTGCTGAAGATGCTGTCGCTGAAGTCGCTGCTGCTGAAGACGCTGTCGCTGAAGTCGCTGCTGCTGAAGACGTTTCCCATACCGTCGATGATGACGTCTCGAAGGCGACGACTTCGTTGCAGCTGATGTGAGTGAAGTCACTGGCTGCAGGAGTTCGCGTAGTGCAAGGCGACTACGCTGGTGATGTGTTCCTATTTGAGAAAGGAAAGAACAAAATTTGTACCTGGTATACATATTTGTTGTTTGTCCAGGTATCTCCGGTGTAAACGTAGCAGTTAACCACGAAGACGACGTCCAGGTAGATGCTGCAGGTGACGAGGATTACCATACACCATCAATACTCATCGATGTCGTGGTCGCTGACGATGCTGTTCCATTGCAGGCGATCTGGCTGAACTCGCAAGCACCAGGAGTTCACGTGGTGCCCAGGCGAAAGCGTCGATGTTGTCCTCCTATTTCCAAGCAAACGATTAGAAAAGCAGAAAAAATGTACATGGAAAAATTTTTCAGTCAATTATTCAGGTGTGTCGTCTTGGAGAACAAGCCGTCAAAGATGCGGTCCACCAGGTCGAAGTCCACCTCCACGTTGACTCGAAGATGACGTTCACGCTGACTGCAGAGCTGCCGTTGAATAGCTCCGCGAAGATGACGTCGAAGACCTCGAAGATTGCGTCGTCGAAGATAAGGAGGTTAATGCCCTCATTGGAGGCATACCACGACGAAACCGTTCGTCCCCCAGGTGGTGGGAAACCACCCGAAGAAGCCCCTTCACCCGTCATGAGAATCGTATAAAAAATTGTAGGACTTACCTTTATAAATCCATTATTATACCACCGCATAGATCGAACATTCGAGAAATTTTCAAAAGGACGCCAACAGGATACACGGAATAATCGCCGCATCCTTGAAGATGATGTCCAGGTATCACGACCAGGGTATGCCTAAGGGGTCGTACAACACACTCCACCAGCATTATTTGCCTCAACTTCATCCTAAAGGACATAATTTCACAAATAAAATCCAATTAAGGCACGTTAATGAGCGATGTTGCAATACTTTTGATGGTGCTGTACCTGCTATACATTTTTGTCGCATCACCAACTTAATTCCGTCGAAACGCGAAAAATTTCATTGCCTCCCACAAACAAATCGAATACAAAATTGCAGGACTTACCTTCACATTCCATGATAATACTCCCGGTAGCTCAAACATTCCAGAAATTTCCAAAAGGACGCCAACAGGATACCCGGGATTACCGCCACCTCCTTGAAGATGATGTCCCGGTTTTACGGCCAGGGTATGCCCAAGGGGTCGTACAACACACTCCACTACCATTATTTGCATCAACTTGATCCTACAGGACACAATTTCACAAATAAAATCTAATTGAGGGACGCCGCTAATGAGGGATGTTGCAATACTTTTGGTGGTGCTGTACCTGCTCATTGCTCGCATCGCCAATTTGATCATGATGAAATCCAAAAATTTCATTGCCTCCCACAAACCAATCACTGAATTCGACGAAGGACTCTTCCGTCGTCACCGAGATGCACTTTTTTCTGGCGCACTGTCGAAAATATTGAAAAAATTAACAAAATTAGCAGAGCCGATCACATCACAGTAGCACTAATCATGACTAATGAATTTCAACCGACGCCAACTACAGTACGTCAATTTGTTTACAGTTGGCGCATGCGCATTAGGGTAACTGAGTTTGGTATTTAAGGGATCATATACAATATCTGGATGGGGCATCAAAATATTATAATTACCCAATGTAAAATTTAAAAAATGAATACCTTTGTATTTATCTGATATGATATGAATTATTAATGATGTAATTTACCTATAGTTCAATTGGAATGTACCTGACAACAAGAAAATGCATGATTGTACTGTGATTATACTGTGATGACACCATCCTAATTAATGTAGAAAAGAGATGAATTATCCTATCAGTCCTAATTATGATTATTCGCGAGGTTTATTTCAATGAGCACAATCAAAATATGCCTGGCAATAAGCTGACACTGCCCCAATAAGAAATTAAATGTTACACTAACCTCCAAATTGGGAAATATGTACGGTCCGAAATCATCTCGTATTTTTTCAATCTCCATGGATTCGGCACTGATTTGTTGTTTTTTCCACGTTTGAAGCACTGACGATTCGATTAATACCAATATTCGCACGAAACAAAGGACTTTTATATGCAGATTCATTAAAATTATGAGGACACCACATCACACTTCGCGTGCCAAACTTGATATGATGATATGCATTCCAATGCAGCTCCAATTGCACATGTAATTGGGCCACCAATGGACAGAGGTCGGCAGGTACCCTGAAAAATCACCTACGTTAAAATGATAATAATACTTCATAGTATCAATAATTATGAATTACTATTATGAACTTATGAAAATATGATAAAAATCTAATTAGAATTGCTGATTGTTACAACCTAATTATGCGCCTAATCGTGCGCAACCCAAATCACACCCCAACTGTGAAAACATGTGATTGTTCGGCTCATTCAACTGTAAACACGCAGTGCATGCAAAAGCAACGAATTTTTACAAGTAAAATTAGATGTGTCGTGAATAGTTTGCAAATCCGGTGCAACAAATTAATAGCACATGCAGCAAGAGGAACGTAAGTAGTGATCATATTACGTGGGTCAAACAACTAAAATAACAAAACGAAAGGTGAACGACGACGACGACGACGGAGTCATGAATTGCATATGGAACGACGAGAGCAAGAAACGTGGTGCACTGTGCACGAGGCAACGAGGCGAGCTGGGGCCACGGATTCACGGCGAATTATCCACGTCTCGGCATGGCGTTCGGTGCGTAATGCGCATTGGGTTTCACGGACGACGTTGATCGCAGGAAGAACTGTCGTAAGTTGGCGAGTTCGTTACATGCCTGATTAAGAGTGACATCGGGCACTGGGCGCGTTTATGCGGCTGATAGAAATTAGTTTTGTAGGATGATTACATGAGGCCCTCGCTGCAGCAAGAACAAGGAGAGGAGGACGATGACCACGACGACGACGACGTCGAGGAGGACGACGTTGCCACTGATGAAGTGGCTGCTCCATTATCGCCGGCCGATGATGTGTTTCGAACGAGCCCATTGTCCGCAGGCAGCTTTATGGGGCCCTAAACAAAAAGCACCATTACGTGTTACCCCTCGATATGTTCCCGTCACGTCGGGAGCGGCTTCGAGGGCGGCTGCAAGGTAACCAGCTCATCGGTGTACAATAAGTTGCCTACAGTCACTCCAGCCCTTAACGTTTATTTTTTGTTTCTAGTTTTACTTTTTAATGAAATCGTCTACGCTGGAATGGAGATATGATGATGGGCTGTTGCAATGGGCGCATTACGACGTAACGAGCACGGCGCGCTCATATCATATGGGGCAGAATTCCCACTGGTTTATTAATGAATGTGATCTGCGCGCAATTCCGCAAACCGACTAAAGAGAGAGACTCCACGAGCAGCGGGGTAGCAGGTCAAGGAACTTCTACAACATATCGGCTCGCAGATGATGGCTGTATCAATCATTTGTTGTTTCATTAGCGAAATGCCTCTTTAATGACGTGCAGCACGCTGGAAACTGTACTAGTTTTACGAGCCATATTGCCCTGGTGCAATCATCTCCGCGGGGCGATTGCATTCGTTGTCCAAACAGCAGCGAATGTCGTCGTGCTGACAGGCGACAAACTTGCGGTTGAGCCGATAAACACAAGCCAGCAGCCGTTGTATACACAATGCGGACTAAAAATATGCTTAATTTGATGGCGGCGGGCACGTGTCATCGGCTAACATTAACGCGACACTCATCATCATGGTGCTGCACATCGGAATGGATAAATACTGCGCGTTCTATGTACACATCAATGGAGGGATATCGACGTCGATGTCGGCGTCGTCGTCGTCGGCGTAGTTTACATCAAATGTTACAACACGCGGACGTGCGGACGGCCAGCAGCTGAGGAAGACGCCGTGTGTACACGGCTCAGCGGTAGTAGCCGTTTCGAATGCACCAGCTCAGCCCCAGCAGGCGCGAGTTGTGTAAAAGCTCGCGCGTTCAGCTAAACAGTTTACCCATTATGCTGTCTTGTCATGCAAACACTAATACATTTTTAGCACTGCTTGTTTACAATGGGAGACGCTCCTGCAGCGTTCGCTCGCCACTTCGGGCGACAACACACGGTTTGCACTAGGAGGCGCGAACCAAGACGAAGGAACATTCTACAGTACCGCACGCAGAACGTTATTATTGATGTTTCGTACGTTTCATGTTTGTGGATTTTCCAGAAAGACTAAATGTAATGTGTTTCAGGGTTGTCAACGTTATGAAACCAATCTGGTGATCGTATGCTGCGAATATTCTTCAGAAGAATGGTAATTATAATATTTTCTCGATTAATACCCTCTCGCGAGTTGCTAACGACGCACGGCGAAATTGGCTGGGCATGACTCGGTCGTTTGTGCGGCTCGCCAACGAAATGCGTTTATGATGACGTCCCCATTGTTTTCCCCAGGCTGCGCCGCCTCCAAGACAGCCCGGGCACGCTGGACCGGCCTCGACAGCACTGATTGATTCCGTCCGTCAACGAGCTTCTAATTGAATGCGCTCGATTCGTTCGCCATCCTGCCAGCGTCGATGTCATCCTCGAGGCGAGCCCCAGGTGCGCTCCAGGTGATGTACACGAATGTCGTTTATCTTGTGACAAACAAGACGTCTAAATTTACTCGTATTTGCATAGGCGGCGGTCGTCGAGGTGGCGTTAATGAAGTTGCCCGACATGATTGAGTGTGGACACACGTCGGAGTTATTGTTTCGGGGGCCCAGCTGCGACAACTCGGCTGCGGGGATGCTGACGAACGACGCGGAGGGCAATCGTCCGTTCGAAGGAACATGCAGACTGACGCTTGAGCGATGGTCTCATTTCGTCGTGGGAACGCCAGCAGTTGCCGCGCGCATATGACACCTTCGCCGTCGTGCGCTGCACCACGACGACGTGCGCAATCATCGCCGTGATGAATGTGCCATCTCGGCGCCGAGATTTTTCCACGCTGGTTTGCTTATCACCCAGCTGGATTTTCCAACATTGCATGCGATGCACCATCTCCATGGAGGCAATTACGGATTGAGCCGGGGTAATCGCTGCATGGATTGGTAAACCACAAAATAAGCCAATCGACAACGCTGGGCATAATAAACAGAAGGCTGGAGAGTCGCTGGTGATGGCGTCGTGGATGCCGTCGAACACGAACGAAATCAAATAATGGTACGACATTACAATGCGTCGATCACGTTTCATATGGTAGCTGCTTCTTCGGTCACGAGCGGCAGGGAATGACACCGTGGCCGAGGCGATTTGGACACGTCCGCACTCCTCCTGGTTCGCATCGACATCGCTAATGCCGCAATTACCAGCGTCATCGCCACTATCATTACGGTACAGCATGCTAGTCACGTATTTCACTTGTCGACAAGTGAAGAGCGCTACCATTTTTCTGCTTTGTCTTCTTCAAAGAACAAAGTTTTGTTTGTTATATTTCATGACAAAATGGCCGACAATTTGTAATTGTATCTTGGAATAAATAATTGATTGATGATTGTAAGATTTCAGACTGTAAATTAACATTTGAAAAAGCCCTCCAACTCATGAGACATGACAAGACTTCGTAATCAAGAGTAATCAAAGACGATAAACACCATGGTCACATAGTGGCTTTTATCTCCGCGCAAGAAGAAGCGTGGTAATTAATAGAATTAAGATTTGCACTTTGCCGCCCTCGATGCTACTTTCTCGGGATAATTTTATTGCTCTGGAGGAAACTTGCCCAGACTACTAAATACCAACCAGCGGATATTAATGCATTGTATCTGCAGATACAACTCGAGCTTGATGACTCGGTGACGCTAGCGACGTCACCGTGATTGCAATTTCGACGGGAGCAGCTGTCGTCCAGCGCAGGCCCCCTTCACGTTGGGGAAGGGTGATATGAGGCATGAAGAACAACTCGAAGAAAACTTGTCGACACAAACGCGCTCCTCGAGGGAGATCGCTCATGTGAGCCACCTTCACATTGCGGCGACCTTTCTACGAACGCCCGGAATCAATTATTTGAACGTTTGTATTTCGGGCCGGCTCGAGTGGCGATAGCGATAGCAAACTGAAGAGCGCGTACAAGTTATCTCGCGTTCGGGGAAATGGAAGAAACGCTGTCAGTATGTCCATCACGTACCACTGGACCCCAAACCACTTGAAGCCACGGAGTGCGCTGGACAGCCTCCGCGTTCGGTTCTTCCAGCTGGAGTTCATTTCCTTTCTCCAAGATTCGCTGTTCGGAAATAGCCGAGTGACAATAACCCTTTGAGGGTGGATATTTCTTGTTTGGTTTGCTTTGAGGGACCTAATGAAGCGGTAGCCGGTTGTCTATGACGAAGAGCTCGGGGTATGGAAATCGCCCGTAGGCATCCCATGTCGACGACGTTCCCTTCGACGTTTGCGGCCGCCGTTTAAGTTCGCAAATTATACAACGCGACCCTGGTTATTATTTAATGGCATATTAAATTTCAACATTATGCGCTCGTTTACGGGACTATTAGAGGTAACTTTGTTACACTATTCAGCTTGCATCATTAATGCGCCGACCTTCGATGACGATTCCCCGAATTTAATCCACTATCCCTAGAAGCAATGCTATTATCACAAAATGGGACCTTCAAAATTACGAACCTTCAATCCCCCATCCTTCCTCGCATGGAGAATGTCCCATTAGAAATTATTGATATTATATCGTCTGCATATTTTATAGGGCAATACACCGGAAATTCCACAGGGAACGCATTCCGGTGATCTATGTGCAAAATCCATGAATGGTGTCGTTTCCGGTCCAATTGTCAAGGGTGGGTGATTCACAATAAACTCCTACAGGATGATTCCTCGCAAATCTCCAGGTCCTCCTTGACGCGGGTCGTTGTTATCGGTCGAAAGTTTTCTTTCTGTGGGTAGTACAAGAAACGAGATGTAGTTTTAAAGTGACAATGGGGTAAAACGCGTCGCAACGATAAAACGCTGACTGGGTGTTGCGGCGTGATAAGCATGCTACGAGCGTGATAAGCGACGGCCACTAAGCGCCCGGGCGGTCCCTGAAGATGGATTGCTGTCGCGGGAAATCCACCCATTCGAGCGCGCCGCATTCTTCGGCGTTCGCTGCCACCTTTTCCGCAAATTCACCGCGTTCCCAGTCGATGCACGTGCGAACTGCGTGTGACAACTGTGATCTACTGCATTGATTCCCGAAATTAAAGGTCGCCCATCACCCCGGGCACGTGACCAACGCATATTCCAGGAAAAATAGTCGCATGACGGCATAACCAGACAACCTGCAGGGGAATGAATAAATTTCGGTGTTTACTACTTCCAAAATTGAATATTACAACTTACCGGAAGTTGTAAAGGGGAAGCGTTCGGCATTCCGGGATCATTCTTAAAGGTTGAAACCCTCGTCGTCGAAGGGGGGCAACAAGTTTCCTCTTTGACATTCACTGTTTGTGAGCGCATTATAAACAAGGGGATTAAATTAGCGGATGAAAAACCCAGCGTCGGGATAAACGACACAAAATCCACGAGGGTTGCATTTTCCATGTCCCAAAGTTACCATATTACATCATTGTCGTCCTTCCGTTTCCGCATTTTCTTCGCGAATTTTCTTCCTCGATGTTTGCATTTTGTAAGAACCAATTCTGCAACAATGAACTTGGTTGGTGTGAATGAAACGAAACAAAAAGAATGCTCTGTGGAGGGTGGCGTGTTAGTGCGGGCGGCCGTTACTAGTTCGGCCATAATTAATCGGCTCCCTTAAGAACAAAAGCGGTGGCTCTGGACAAAGGGCACTCGCCCTCCAGAGGCCGTCCCGGCAAGATGCTCTCCGCATCCGCCGCCTTAGTGGGAAACGAATAGCTCACGGTCAAACTAACAGCCAGCCACTTAATGTGACGCGTGGGACCTCGAGTCGCCCGAACACCCTGCAACCGACATCCACACACCCACCCACATGCAGGAATTCATTCCGGGACGCCTCGGCGTCGAAGATCTAAGACCGACAACTATCCCCGAAGTCGCAAACAGCGAAATAATACGACGAAGGACTCGCCGCTAACCCCTACGCTCCTTCCTGGTGGCTCCTGGTGCTCAATTGGGGCCGCCCGACGAAATCCAATTAAACATTTAGACGTTTGCTGTTTAGTTGCGCACCGCATAACTATCATCCGCGCAACAATGCCATGTATTTTTAAATTTCCCGGATAGAAATTGGAGTCCCATCGAAATTTGCGATAAACTAATATCTTAAAGAAGCTCCCAAACTGAGTCGTTGGGGCTGGCGTTCGGGAACGATTTATGTATCGTCGTATTTGTATTTATCACGTTGGGCCCCACGTCCCGAAGTATTCCCGCCACGTAGATGCTCGCATGTGACGGCACGGGATATGTGAGTGCATTTCCGGGCATGAATCAGCCCGGTCCTCATGGGAGTCGAACCCAGCAGAGTTATGACACATCTTTAAATCCATAATTTCGGTTTCAAGTGCATTGACTTTCTTCAATCTATCGATGCTGGGTTATTTTCGGTGGACATTCCAGTCGTGCGCCCGAGAAAAACCAGAACAATTTCTTGATCTGATCGGACGCGACTATTAGTAATAATCGGTGGTCGCTATTTTTGGGCGCGATTGACGTCGTTCGTCGACTTCGACATCGACGCCGACGTCCAGGTCCACTGCTGCGGCCATACACACATATTATTTATACGCAGCCAAGTAGAAGAGCGCGACGTATGTATACTTACGACTAGGTGATGTATTATACACACTCGAACGCATTAAAGTCGCGTCCGTAGCTTGTCTGAAATAGATTCCATCTGGTCTCTGTCTCCTCGATCTTCGCCAGCAGCTCGAGCTTGGATGTCGCATATTCTCGGAGGCTGGCCACTTAAGCCGCGCACATCGTGGACGATTGCCCAAATGTTATTGACATCTGTGTGTATCGATTGTCTATAAATAATCATTGGTTATTTCCGGCGAACAAAAATATGGAATTTCTTATGTGGAACTTACAAAATTATCCTCCAGGTCAATTGTTAACAATTCTGATTCTTGGGCGGCGGCATTGTGATTGGAGACTAATTAAATCCGTAATTGATCGAAGATAAAAAGGTGGATTACTTTGATCCTGGCTTTCGTCAACTTGCACGATTGCAGAGCCCAGTGTTTATCGGGCACATGTCGCTGTTGAACGTCAATCTTAAAACGCACTATAAACTGAAATTGACTTTGGTCTCTTGATGCCAAGACGAAAATACACGGCTCGATTACCACTCGCAATCATCTCCTCCGTGCGCCAGCTTTCATCCTGCTCGTTCGATGCTGTTTTTTGGGAAGTTTCCTAATTTTGCCTCCCTCGATGACCCAGCGATTCCCTTGGGACGTCTTTGATGTTGGTGCACGCCTAGAAACGAGACATTATTGTATTAAACGTGCAATTCCCGTGTATTATTCTACTCACATATCGCAGAAACCCTTTCGATAACCCTTTAGCGAAAAAACAATTTAATTATATTGATTGAATGACAGTCGATTCATTAGATGTCATGCCACATCTTCAGGGATCATCCAGGATGTTTGCCCACGTCATCAGATCCTCATCCTTCGGCTCGTACATCATCCAGTTAACTCTAATAACAATAACAGAAAAGGGTTGATACAGATGTTGCCAAAAATGAGCACGTCTCTAATGAAATTCCGCCCAATTCATCTCAGACATTCGTCTTGTTACGGGAAAAATTTGGTACAAACGACATGAATGTCAAATGACCTTCAAGGGTTGAAAAAATGGATGGGTAAAGGGGTGTGAATGAGTGTGGGGTGTATGGAACAAGAACTGGCGGGCGGTAAATTTCATTTGGGCACTTGACAAATGATAATTGGTGCGGCCATTGGTCACTACTCGGAAAACCTGTCACTTCACCTATCGGTCTCGGGGATATTTAGCAAGCATCCGGTCGGGTGCTCGTGCACATCCATTTCCCCGGTTTTCCAGCCGCCTCCGCGAAGGACCACGTTGTTTATGTATGCTCACTTATTGGCCATGTCCGTGATTTATGCGCGACTGCGTGTTTCGGCCCGCAAGGCGTCTCGATGAATCAATTTGTTAATAGCCTCCGATGCCGGATGCCATTCCCGTCACTCCCGAAAGGATATTAACTTAATTGAGCCATTTTTCAGGCTATGAAAGTGACAAATTCCTCGTCCTTCAATTCACTCTCCGCATCAGCAATCCTGAAACAAAATAAACGTCAAGAAAAATCGGGTACTTGGTGTAATTAGTTGCATGAAGACTTCTTCCAAGAAGGTAAATTACTGAAATTAGTAATTAACCAGCAGTCACGTAAATTTATCACGTCATTGAAGGTATTTGCATACCAGCACGATCGTTCATCATTTCAAAGTCAGTCCGAAAAAACAACATGAAATGATGGGATCTTTCATGCAAAAGGACATCAAAAATCTTGTTTGTCCTGATGTTTAAATGATTATTACATTATTAATACTTGGTATACTTACAAATTGTAATTGGGAATGTCGAGTACACGGAGTAAACTTCCACTGAGTAATTTCATCAAAGGAATTACTTGTCATCAGAATATTTGGAATCTCATCATTCGCACATCATAGTTTTGTAATTATCCTCGGACGCCATCTTGTCGTCAATCAGCATCCGTCATTGTTGCAATTATTGCTGTTGTTGTTCCCGAAAGCTTTGTACTGCTTCCTAGCCAAACAACGATCTGTTAGTGCAATCTAACAAGAAAATAAATACCTTCAGAGGTGCAGGTTGATGCGGAGCAGCAACTTCCAACTAGCCTTGCGACTCCAGATTGTGTGGCACTCCGCATCGAGCTGACACACAGCCAGCTAAGTTAATTAAGCAACTAACTAAATGGCTTCTTAAGCAATTAGCCCCAAGGTGTATTGTGTGTCTTGCAAATTTACGAGTCATGCGAATTCAAACGCGCCACAGACTTGTGCAATTGTGCTCCAATCCATCCAATTTCCATACAGAAGATTCCAGATAATTTGAACGTCCATCTGGGTCCCCCATTTTTGAATACATCCTAAAATATACAACAGGTATGAGTTAGACGAAAGACCTTGTGGAGTTACTTACAATTTGCAAGTTGCACAGAAAGTTAGTTGATAAAATGGATGCATCTGTATCATGAAGATATTCATACGGTGTTTGAATACTTGTTAGACATATGGGAAGGGCTCGCAGATGATGTGTGCGGCTCCTGCCCCATCTTCTCCATAGATTTACAACCAGCACCAGGAGCAACACGGCCATAAATGTGATTGTATACATACACTCCGAGCAAGAGCGCATTTATCATTATGGAAACAATCTTGGCTGGCGATTACAACGTGATGAACGATCGCATGATTAACTAATCAACAACGTGTAAACACGGCGTGCATATCCTGCTACCATGGCGACTCCAAACGAATTGTTTGATGTCCTCGCGTTGAGGAATTGAGCACCACTGTCACCGTAATGGCTGTCATCAAGCTTCCGGGGGTCGTTTCCGTAATTAGGTTTTTCTCGCACTACGTGCCCCACGGGCACATTCCGTCGTTCATTATCGAGGACGCTAGCAAGAGCATAATTTCGTTTCGAATTAGTTCGCTCGCATCCATTCAACTTCCAGGGGAAGGAACATAAGGGATGATTCCCACATACGTCCACGGGTTCCACATATGCTTGATGACTTCTCTCCCATTCTCCAACTCCCGAACTCCAGAATTCCTACAAGAGACAATCGATTAGCAATGAAAACAACGTGGAGCATCGTTTGTCAGCGAAATGTTATGAACAAATGAAAGTACCAATGACAGATATTTCAGCAAGTCATTCATATTCTCGGGAAGGATTCGACGCGGTGTTGGGTGACGAGGTGCTCGTTAATTTTGCGAATCACGACAGTCGTCATTCGCGCGTCACGTACAAGACGGCGAAACACTTAGTGGTTTTTTGCCCTCTTTGGCGGTGTCGCTCCAGCACTCGCTGAAGAAGTTGCCGGCTGCGTACTCGGGCTTGAAACAATTACGAGATTTAATTAAAACTGCGCTCAAACGACGTCTAGCGGGAGTCATCTATCACCGAACGTGTCTCGGCATTCTTCCTCGTCGGCGATGGTGGAGTTGCCGCTTTCTTTCTGCCGCCCCCGCAAAGCATCATTTCCAGGCTGACACCACACGCAACATTCGTGAAGGTTCTGGAAAAAGGGCGGCGTTAGATATGCTTCAAAGTACAAAAATCTTATTGGAAGGCTTACCTGGAGGTCTCCTTCTGCGGTGTAGTTTGATATCAATGACATTTGGAAGGGTCCCTGGAGTGGAAACATGTTGACTAGAACGTCGTGGTCGTGGCACCCTTCATGTCACCCTCAATAACAATCCAAGACAATAACTTGGACCCGTGTTTGTATCGTTGTTGGGGCTGTTTATCGGGGGCAACCCTTTACCAGTCTATCAAGTGTCACACTCCCGTGTGGAATGTGATGGTTTCTTGGTTGGGGTCGCTCGCCGGGTATCAACTTGGACATTGCTATGACATCGTCTGCGATAACATCGGATTTCATGTCACACATCATCCTCGAGGAGGTCCACCTACATAACCT
Source organism: Aleochara sp. GC000083 (assembly GCA_030264555.1). Lineage (NCBI taxonomy): Eukaryota > Metazoa > Arthropoda > Insecta > Coleoptera > Staphylinidae > Aleochara > Aleochara sp. GC000083. The sequence continues at coordinate 16,157 of JARJDZ010010788.1, forward strand.
CAAATTTGATGCATAATTGAATCTTGGAACATCTACCTTGTCGTGGGTGGATTCCAAATGGGATTGCATGTTTTAGGACTATCATTTCTTCCTGTGTCGTCGACAGGACAGATTTACTATAGGATGGCGTGATCTCTTCGTAACGACCATGAAACCCAAATTGATTACATACATTTCCTGTCCCTTAAAACAAACACAATAAACCAATTGGATTCTACGATGCTATGAATTTTATACCTTGTCCACACTGTTATCCGTCCTCAACATCTTGTAGAACACGGTGTAATTGCCCCATCGTCCAATGCACAGTTCATTATCAATTATCTGAATCACATTATCGTAATTTATAACCTTGCACTAAAATTATACAGGGTAGGCAACCCACTGTACGCAGTGCACCAGGTCCTTGAATAATGGGGCCCTCTAAAATGAAATGGAATCATCATTTCGCAACGGAATCTGTGTCATATTGAGGAGGGAGCTAGAACCCGAGGAGGGAGACCCACCTTGGCAATATGCGGCAGTTTAGGGCTACATGTGCTCTGGCAGCCCCGTCGTTTTATGCGCGCGTTTTAGATCGGTGTGCATCACTCACCTCGGCCGCGACCTGGACGACTCTCCCGAGTCCCACCGTGATCGAAATGATGGAATCTCTTAACCGCTAAATGCGCGACGAGGGGCACATCGCCATGATTGAAGGTAGGATCATTCAACGTGGAGCAAGTGGGGCACACACTTAACCTCAATCTCGCACGCACGCTAGGATAAACAGGGGCTGGGATGGTCGGTGGGGCCCTGCTGGGTGCTTCGCTATGGAGCCAGCGTGTTGGACGTGTGCCTGCTGCATTATGGAGCGGTTTGTGGTGTTTTTATTGGCATCTAAATGCGATATACAAACGTGGAGATGCTGCTTTTTCGCCGCAAATGTGCGACATATAGGGCCCCATGGACCGCGCCGAAATACGATGATGTCGGGGGCATAATTGACGATTGATCGTAGGACATCGAGGCCGATAAAAAACGACCTGGTGTTTCCAATAAGGTTTCCGAGGGCTGGTGGAAATTGGAGAGTGCATTCGACGTTTAGTGACCAATTTGGGGTCATGCACCAGGTCCATTTATTAAGGTAAAACCAGAAAGTTGCAATGTTTTCAATGATAGTAACCTTTTTTGTTCAATTTAGAATGGAGGGACCAGAAGTGGAGTTTGGAAGGATGGATGGATTTGTAGATGGTCCCAAAATGGGCTCACTGTTAGCACCAGCTATCTTGATGTGGACATCATCCACAAAGGTAAATTGTTAAACCTTAGTTTTCCACCTGTTTCTGATGGATATTCATGTTTCAGACCTTGAAAACCTGATGGTACATCCAACCCGTTGATGCTACAGATGCATCAGCCGCTGATACGACCCGACCCATCATCATTTGCGGACCCAGCTTGTGGTATACACCATGCACCAGCGCAAAAAGAACGAAGACATCCGCAGCGCGAAGCGCATAAACCCAGAGACCAGCACTTAGGCGGTAGTTAGTGCCCATTTGATCGACTAAAGTAGTCGCTTCCTGGATGCTCGCCTGCAATCTGCATACATGCGTCCACCAAGAAGCAGCCTCTCGCCATGCGCATCCACTCGAACGGCGGATTTTTGCACGCTGCGATATGTCACGACCGGCGGGCGTCCATCGGCGGCAGAGTCACGACTCCTCGAGCACCAGGAGGGCGGTAAATAATGCCCTTCAGTCTCGGACACTCGGACACAAGAAGTCGCTTCCATAGCAAGTCAAGAACCAGGCACTTGGTATGTATTTTCTGCATGGTAAAGGTCGATCACCAAGTGAGCTGCTGGTGGTGCTTGCTTTCAGGTGCTGAACCCGAGGCCCCGATTAGTCCCAGGCCAGTGATCACCCATGCATATTCATTGAGGTTCCACACGTACCGGACGATCAATGAATGAGTCCGACCGATGCTTCTTCTCCGTTGAGATGGACTCCGGGAATTAGAAATCGACGCGAGGAACGCAAAATGCGAGACACACGACGAGTGAGATATTGGGTGGGGCCCCCATCTCCGTTAACCTTTCGCATCGCATGTGCACGCATCTACTACACGGCCAACGAGTGCACACGATGGCAGGCGCTTTATTGATTTTAAAGATCATGAAACCGCCGAGCCGATTATCATAACGATTCGAATATCAAGTGGAAGCGAACCAACAACGAAAAGCAACAACGCTGCGTGGATGTTGTTCGAGCTGGTGCTGCTGCTGATGATGATGATGAGGGCGACCACGATTAAGCCTAGACGAGCGAGCGCTAAGTGCGTACGTTCACGGCGTTCTCTTTCCACCTGGTGCCAGCGGATTGTTGGCGGATTTTTCGCACGCGGATGTGTGCACGCTCGGTGTTTTATTGCCATTACGTACCTGCATTCGATTACAATGTGCAAACACCCACGTTGCGTGCCATTTTCAAGTATTATTTTACTGCGCTGCTCATAACTGTACAACGAGCAGATGCTGGACATTGCGCGAAAAATCGCCAATGCCTTCCATTGCGTCATGCAAATGGGTTCATGGTATTAACCGTAATGCACCCACAAGAGTTATGCCTTCGAGGATGAGATCCGAAGTGATTTCGATGAGTTGCAAGGAAGTTCGAAGCTGGAGGCTGCTGAAGAGATATCAAGATGTGTTATCACATCGAGAGCATGCAGATGTTGGCAAAAATATGAGGTAGAGAATATATTTTTTGTTAAAGATCAGTAATTAATTGATTTTCTTTTTAGAACTTATCTGAAGACTTTTGGCTGGGAAAAGGACAAAATCAGGATGGCTATTAATTATTATTTGTGCAATACGACAAGACCCGACATGGGATTTGCAACCCAGTGTCTGATCACACCAACCCCAACATTTTCCACCCCCATACACGAGAATCTATGGTCGCTGATGAAGAAACTGAGGGGTGATTTTTGGCTGTACATCGAATGCCTTCAGAAACTTGGACGACGACTTGAATTCGTGGAGGGTCTCTTCAAGTTGTCCATCCGAGATCAATACTCAATTATTGCGGCTTGATGGACCGTTCTTATTTCGCCAGCAAACCAACATTCCACCCGGTTAGTATCAACCAAGCAATAATTGCGCCGGAATGTCGAACTGATAAATTGTTTTCGCAGCCAACACAATGACCATAGAAATAAATTAATCGCGAGCATCGCTTCTTCCACGCCGCGCGCACAATGGACCTGGGTGTAGTCGCTGGCGACGATGCGGTACGCAACGGGCCGCTATGAGATGACCAGAAGACATTTGCCACGGTTGACGACGGAAGGAGTATATCACCGAGGTCGGGGCCGGTCAAAGCACGCTCGAGATGGGACCCTTGGGCGAAATGACCCACCCCGGTTTCGATCGCGTATCCATCAGCTTTATCGCCCCGCGGCCCTCGGCGCGGCCATTGTTTATGCCATTTTTCGTCGATGCTCATGCGATACGGTGAGCGACGAGCAAGTGCAGGTAGAACGAGGCTTGTATTTTGTTTTCGTTTTAGTGCGTTCATTGTTCGAGAGCATCTAGATGAGCGACTTTCTCTTTTCGCGGCGTCCAGCGAAGAAGACGTCCAATATTTTAATTCGCTCGTAATAGATCACCGGCGATGATTCGATGGCAGCGATGCGAAAAATGCAATTTCATGCAATCGCAGTGCAATCGTGGAGTTGCCGAGGTATACATACATAGAGAAAATAATGACCGGTAATTACGCATCCAATTAAATATTTATGAACGCAGTCGGCAGCGCTAGGAAATTAATTACGCGCGATTCGAATGAAATTCTTTTGAGCTCGTGCGATTTGCATTCGCAATGTCACCAAAAGGACGACCGGTACTTATTGCACGATCTCATCTACAGAATGTTTCCAAAATTTATATCCTTTTTATTATCATCTGTCTACTTTCCAAGAAATTTGCTCTTTTTTATTTGGACTTTTCGATTACAAAATTTTTCGTACCAAATCACTCAATGAGTAATGTTTAAAATTTATTATTAGAATAATAATTTGTTGATACTTTGTATTTAATTGATGAGGTAATCATCAAGTGCAAATCAATTTGCAGACTTTTCATATTTTCTCACGGTTTTTCAATATGATACGAAGGTTTCTAATATCAATTAAGATTTTAAAATTATCCTTCTATTGGTTTTATTAATTCTTCAATTTAATTATTAATCGTTGTAATGGAATTTCCTCAGAAACGAAATTCCAGAAAATTTGTACTTGTGAAAACAAATATTAACAATTTTTTTTGTAGATATGATGGGATGAAGAACGTGCACGAGTTTAAGTGCATTCCATGCTTGAATTGATTAACATGTAATGACGATGTGAAAATTCGAAGTTTTTGTATCCCTGACGGCATCAACCGGATAAATTGAGCTCGGATGAATAAAATGTTTGTTTATTCAACTAAAGGTCGTTCGTACACAATGCACGACCGGAAGAAATTGATAGGCTCAGAGGGTCGTATCCAGAAAAATGTTTTGGTGCATGGAATGACGGGCACTTTCCTGTTTTTTACGTCTTCCGTGGGGCGATTCCCCTCGTTCCGAAATGGATATCAACACCAAATGGTAGTTTTATCTTCAAACGACAACAATTGACCTAGTGACCAAATATTTTATTTTAGTTTGAGAAACCACCACGAGAGGGATCCACGGATTCCAAAATTGAATTTATTTATTGAATTGCATGATTGATATGCAATATTTCTATGAGTTCAGCTTGGAAACTGAAACGCGATGGCTTCGTCAATCTTCTTGCTGGCGACGTGTACGGTATGCGGCACTGCACGTCGGTGTTTACATAAAAATAAAATCCAATTATCGATGCATCCAATGCGAAGGAGGAAGATGGCTGTTTCGGCCTGTCGTGTGCGCACGTCATTTATTATCAATACGTGCTATTAGCATTCGCATGTGTGGCCGAAACCGAAACGGAATCGCGGCGCAAGATTCGATGCATGCCAACACGAAGCGCGATAAACGTCGTGCTGTTTGGCAAAAATTCTGATTGAGCGTCAATTCGCACGAAGACTTCATGCATGCTGGGTTTGTTTGCACACCCAATTCCGAAAATCAATCGGATTCCAGGATCATTTATATTTTAGGCTGGATCAAAGAGCCATCATGAGAGACATCTATGAATGGTTTTTTTTTCAAGGAGGACTTCACTTCATTTGGAGTGTAATTAACCAGCATGTTGAATCACATAATCCTGTAACGAGGTGATTAATGACTCTCTTGTTGAGTCTGCTTCATTTTGGATTTCCTACGAAATCGTTTTGGATTGTTGCATGTGAGCACTCATCGAAGATGAATGTCTTCGGATTCCAGCTTGCTAATATTTACCCATCGTAAATACGTACTTCGAGTATTGCTTTGTTTCTTTGCTCACTAGTTTTAGTGCATATTAGATAGACAATTAGTGCGCTTGAAGTGGAGGAACTTTCGACGTTGGGAAATTGAAACTTGGTGAACTCATTTGTTACACGAAAATCCACATGAAAACTTTAGTCAAATGAAATTAATTGTTATTTTTTCCAGAAAAATCAATTGGATTGGATGCACTGTTGATATGATTGAATACCTTCCAAACTTTTTGCAATTCGTCTTCAGATGAACGATTAATCCATGCTGGAAATGTTAAGTAACATGAAGAGAAGTGACTTAAGTCAGCATCAACCACATGCTGAGTGCTCGACTTGCACGAGCAATCAACTCGAAATGTCTTCGAGTTCTCTTTCATATTTGAACTCTTTCTCAAGAAATAACTTGACTGCTGTTTCTATTTACAATAATCATTATCAATTACACGTCCAGATAAATTACATAAATGTAATACATTCATTATTTCTCATGATATCATCAAATGAAATTGTCAAATTATTTCTTAACTTCTTAAACATTTGAATTCTACATTGATTTTTGTCACTATCAAATGAAATTTGATCACATGATGATTTATTACAATCTGATAACGTTTTTGTTTCAGAGTTTCTGAGGAGTGATTTCGATTGATAACGTATCACTTCTTCAGCAATGGCGTCCACATGCACGACCGGATATGTGATTTGTCATTGATAGATGATGCAGACCATTCATCATGGCCCCCACAGATTTTTAATCGTGGTCGCATTGCCGCACGTTTTGCCGATTCGTCTGATGGTATTTCTTCAATGATTGCTGTTATCGTTCGTCCTCACGTTTAATCTTTGTTGCCAATGTGGGGCGGCTAATCGTGTGGAAAATGGGGCGTTTGGCTGGTTAATGCAATTACACAATTTGGGGATTTTTCAAGAACAGTTACAGAATGTCAAATTTCAAGTAGAACTCCTGAAAAGTTGAAAAATTCATTTAAAAATTACAAAAAATCATTCTGAAATTCCTATGGAACAAAAAATGTTCTAGAATGTTCTAGAATGTTCTAGAATTTTCTAGAATGATTTAGAATTTTCTAGAATTTTCTAGAATTTTATAGAATTTTCTAGAACATTCTAGAATTTTCCGAAAGATTTTATGGAATGCAATGGTGTGAATTGTACATAATCGATAATCAATAATCACGAATCAATAATCGATAATAATCTCTGAATAAAAACCAGAAAAAAATAATAATAATTTTCGCACGTGTTTGCACAGTTGGAGGTCAATCCCAATTTCTTGGTAGCAATGCGACAATCCTCGGTTTATGCAAATCCGCATCGGCAGTAATTGCGAATCTATCGTAAATAATTCGCGTAATGACTGCATCGCATTATCGCAATGGGAGATGTGGAAAACAAGGCGACAACATTTGAATTGCGTCATTATGTCATTGGAAAACGACTCGAAGCCGGAAAATTGCAATATGATTTGTTTTTTTGCGCGTTTTGTCATCTTGAAAGTAATTCTAATTAGAGAACGAGTCAGCAAGGTCGCATTTATTCATTTGCTATTTTTATCATGTTGGTAGGAAAATAGAAATAAGAATAAAAATGTAATGTACGAATGGATGTAGTTAAGAATGGAAAAATGCAATGTATGATCACAAATGCAAAAATGCAAAAATGTAATTAGAAAGTCGCGACGGACCGTGCAAAGTCTTATTAGTGGTCGCAGACTAATTAACAATGGACAATGAAGTAATAAGATATCTGGAAATGTATGAAGTTCATTGTACTTTTTCATTTTCACATTTTTGCAATTTTTTTTTTTTTGATTGATTAATTTTAAGCAGGAAATGTGTAGAAAATTGTTTACGGTAATTAGCAATGGTTATTTGTGCATTTCCACATTGAAATTTTCGCAAAAATTGTCCGTGGACAAATTACATTGAAATGTTCAATTTTTGCAATTTGCAATTTCTAATTAAAACAAATTTATATTTTCTTAAGGGGAGGTTTTCACATTATTTTTTGTTATTATCACTATGTCAGAAATAATATTGTATTCTATAATTTGTTTCTAATTGACATATGAAACCTCCCCTTAACATAACAATAAATGCAACTTATAAACATTACTTATAATATAATTATTACTCATCATGTGCATTAATTAAACCACATACATTTCCGCAATTTCCTTCATCATATATTTCCTATTTCAAATCCCATAAATCATTTTTTTGTTTCAACATAAAAATTGACATTTAAATCCACCAACATCTACCAACACAAAAAAAAAACAAAGAAAATACATAAGAAAGACAACAAAATGCAACAATGTGAAACTAGATGGAAGTTTTGATGTGGCCATTACTCCAGGAGGACTTCTTCGCCGAAGACGTTCCCCTTAATGTATGCGTCCAGCCAGTGGTGCGCGAAAATAATTGGGCCACGCGATGCGATCTCGTGTAATTTTCAAATTTATTGCGTGGAAGCGCCAGACAAAGAAATATTGTGCTGTGCGCAAGACAAATCGAAACCGAAAGACCGTTAGATTCCTACACAATTTCAGATGCGTGCAATGCGCATGCGCTCGTGAATTAGCCACCAGAGACGTAGCAATCTGCCAACATGACACCAGAATCGTTCGTTTTTCATGGTTGTGCATGAAGACGACGATAAAATGATGATGGCCGTGTAATCTGTAATGTGATGCATCTTGCCATACATTTATTTGCGAAGAATGTATGTGTATTGGTACGTGAGTGTAATCCAACGAGATAAATCTTTATTAAAGTGCTAATTTGCGTCTAATAAATTCTGATATGACATAATAAATGATCGTTTTCTGATGTTCTTTGTATGTAATGATTTTTTTTTTTTTGATTTAAAGGTTAGAAACATAATTTTAAAATCGCATAGATGGAAAATATTAGTATACAAATCAAATTATAGCAAAAAATATTTTTGGGGAATTTCATTTTTTGGGGGATGTAAGAAAATAATAACACAGATTGCAATTTCTTAGTGCTAATCGATGGAAAAACGAACCATAAATGATCATGCGATCCGACCATCAGGTCATTTTCAGTCACGCCCCCTTAAGGCACTCACCTAATGATAATATGATAAGAAAATTTCATCAAATTTTCCGATCAATACTCGTAACCAATACCCAAGTCAAAAAAATCAATAAAATCCATATGTAAATTTTGTAGAATTTAAAATCGGGGATTCCCCCGTTTGTTTATTTTTTTCTTTCTCCCTCCGTAGTTACGAAGTTACCATGGCAACCCTCAAGTAAATTGTGTATGAAATGTGACAAAAACGGCGTTAAAATCGCTGAATAACGACCTGCCCTGCAAACTTTCGCCTAAGGGGGAAGAAATCGCAAATTAGAAGTCGCTTTTTCCCCGTCTGGGTGGTTGTCCTCTTCGGTGGTGGTTGGTGGCGGTGGTGTTGAGTTGTATTTCACACGCCGCCAACTCGCGAATACATTAATTACTCGTGTCGAGGGACGGTGTTGCCATCGGAGCACTGTTGCCAATATTGCGCGCCTGCCGCCCCCGCAATTGCCGCCGCTGCTGGGCGGGTTGCGTGCGTTTAGCGTGTCATTAGCGTGCGCGCCCCCTTCGTGATGGATGGCATCGAAGGACTGCGAATGTCGTGCTGCCTGTTCCTGCAGGATCACAGGCGCGAGAGAGCATCCCGAAACAACAATATGTTACGTCAATTTTCGGCGTGCAGCATGCATCCGGCGATGGCGGCGATGACGTCGCGCGATTTGTTTGCGAATTTAATCAGCTCCCGGGAAGAAGTTCGCGAAGAACTTGCACGATGGTTAATTGTCCTTGAAATTGCATGCGAATTCAAATCTGTCAACAAACATGAACGTAATCAGGTGAATTATAAATGTGGTCTAATTTGGGGTTCATTTTTATATTGGCAAAATAATTTTTGAAATTTTAGGCGTTAATTACGGCTGGAATTTGGCATAGATTTTAATGAACTTATCAGGATTCGATGTAGAATTTCAAGGAGAATTAGAATATCTAAATTACTTTTAAAAAAAATTGAAAATTACGACTAATAATCAAAGATTTTTGAAAAAATCCGTAATTTCTGCAAATAATTTTCAATTGTTTATAATTTGGAAACGATTAACGTTATCGAAAATCCAAAAAGACGGCTTTATAGAGCATGAATCCATCTTTAAATCCTTGCTAAAAAATATGAATTTTGTTTATAAATAAAGCCATGGCGCGAACGAATAGGATAAAAAAAATATAATTAACATAATAATTACAACATAAATAAAAACGTTGTATTTACAGTATAATTATGGCAAAACTATAGATGCGATTTAGTCAAACTTAGCGTCAATCGACGTGGAATTTCATGTAGAATCAAAATATCTGATAATATTTCAAAAAAAGTTGAAAAATACAACAAATAATCAAAGATTTTTGAAAAAAATGCCTGATTTCAATCACAAAATTTCAAATAATTTTCAATCGCTTATTACTCAAAAACGGTAAATGATATCAAAAATCCAAAAAGACGGATTTATAGGGCATGAATTCATCTTTAAATATTTGCTAAACAATATTAATTTTGTTTATAAATAAAGCCGTAGTGCAAACGAATATGTTAGATGAACATAATTGAAATAATTTAACAAATTTTAAATTTGTAGCTTAATTACCTCAAAACTATTAATGCGATTTGGTCAAACTTAGCGTCAATCGACGTGCAATTTCATTTAGAATCAGAAAGTCTAATAATATTTGCAAGAAGTTTAAAATTTCAACTAATAATCAAAGATTTTTGAGAAAATGCCTAATATCAATCGCAAAATTTCAAATAAATTTCAATCGCGTATTACTCGAAAACGGTAAATGATATCAAAAATCCAAAAAGACGGATTTGTAGAGCATGAATCCACCTTTAAATCCTTACTAAACAATAATAATTTTGTTTATAAATAAAGCCGTAGTGTAAACGAATAGGTTAGATAAACATAATTGAAGTAATTAAAAAAATGTTAATTTTGAAGCTTAATTGCGACAAAACTATTAATGGGATTTAGTCAAACTTAGCGTCAATAGACGCAGAATTTCATGTAGAATCGGAATAACTAATAATATTTCAAAAAAAGATGAAAATTACAACAAATAATCAATGATTTTTGAAAAAAATGCCTAATTTCAATCGCAAAATGTCAAATAATTTTCAATCGCTTATTATTCAAAAATGGTAAATGATATCAAAAATCTAAAAAGACGGATTTGTAGAGCATGAATGCACCTTTAAAACCTTGTTACACAATATTGATTTTGTTTATAAATCAAGCCGTGGCGCGAACGAATAGGTTAAATAAACATAATTAAAATAATTAAAAAACCGTTAAATTCAAAGCTTAATTACGTCGAAACTATTTATGCGATTTAGTCAAACTTAGCGTCAATCAATGTGGAATTTCATATAGAATCAGAATATCTAATAATATTTGAAAAAAAGTTGAAAAATACAACAAATAATCTATGATTTTTGAAAAAATTGCCTAAATTCAATCACAAAATTTCAAATAATTTTCAATCGCTTATTACTCAAAAACGGCAAATGGTATCAAAAATCCAAAAAGACGGATTTGTAGAGGATAAACCCACCTTTAAATCCTTGCTAAACAATATTGAATTTGTTTATAAATAAAGCCGTAGTGCAAACGAATAAGTTAGATTAACATAATTGAAGTAATTAAAAAAATGTTAAATTTGAAGCTTAATTACGTCAAAACTATTGGTGCGATTTGGTCAAACTTAGCGTCAATCGACGTGGAATTTCATTCAGAATCAGAATATCTAATAATATTTGAAAAAAGTTTAAAATTTCAACAAATAATCAATGATTTTTGAAAAAAATTCCTGATTTCAATCACAAAATTTCAAATAATTTTCAATCGCTTATTACTCAAAAACGGCAAATGATATCAAAAATCCAAAAATACGGATTTGTAGAGCATGAGTTCGCCTTTAAATCCTTGCTAAACAATATTAATTTTGTTTATAAATAAAGCCGTGGCGCGAACGAATAGGTTAGATAAACATAATTAAAATAAATAGAAAATTGAAACTTTAAAGCTTAATTACGCCAAAACTATTGGTGCGATTTGGTTAAAGTTAGCGGCAATCGATGCAGAATCTCATTTTCATTGAATATACCAAATTTCATAACAATATCATTGTTTATTGCAAAGAAATTTGAAAAATTACAAAAGAAATGGTTTTCCTCCATTATGATTCTGAATTTTTCCATGTAGTGCCTTGAAAAATGTATCAAACGAAAGAGAATTTCATAACGCATCGTTTGAGCCATTGGCGAAATTTTTATCTCCAGCCAAACGGCAGATATCGCAATTTAAAAAAAATCGTATTTTTATTTTAAAAATAAAATCGATAATCTTTGTAATTATGATGCATTTAACGTGCATTCAGCGTGTAAGATGCCGTGTCTTGTTAGCGGTTGCTTGGCAACGAGCGCTCGCACTCGCACTCGCCGGCCGAAGATGAGGTCATCGTCACGCATTACAATACATTACGTATACGACTGTAGTGCAGTGAACACGTATAATTGTAGTGATGTCGCGAAAAATTAGACTGTTTTTTGGATTTTTGTGATTATTGTGCCAATCTCATGGATTTTCGACGGAGGATTCCTGACCCTGGATTTCTTTCAGCATTGGTGAGTCTGAGCTTGCATTATTTCCATTGTATTCCTTTCAGTGTGTGTGTGTGCGCGCATGTGTGTCGCGCGGCCTCCTTTGTTTAAACTTTAAACACGCGCCACGGCCAAACGAATAATGCTATCAACAATCTTATAGCGTCAAATTGTGCAGAATTGAAAGACGAATCGAATGGTCTATGGTTCGGTTTCGGGAAATAATTTGCAAACGTGTAGCGGCGCGATAAAAATTTGGCGAGTTTTCCACCGGCGGCTTCGCAGAAAATGTCGCGTATTTTCGCAATGGTTAGGCGGATTTTCTTGGTAGATAGGTCAAATGATGCAGAATTAAATTGCGAATCGAATGAGCTATGGTACTCTACGGTGGAATAATTTTCGGAAACGTAGCGCGCGAATAAAACTTAGGCGAATTTTCAGCGGCGACTTCGGAGAAAATGTCTTGTATTTTGGCAATGATTAGGCGGATTTTTTTGGCAACTGGGTCAAATGATGCAGAATTAAATTCCGAATCGCATGAGCTATGACACTGTGCGGTTAAATAATTTTCGGAAACGTAGCGCGCGAATAAAACTTAGGCGAATTTTCCGCGGCGTTTTCGGAGAAAATGTCTTGTATTTTTGCAATGATTAGGCGGATGTTTTTGACAACTAGATCAAATGATGCAGAATTAAATTACGAATCGAATGAGCTATAACAATGTACGGTCAACTTATTTTGCCAAACGTAGCGGCTGAATGAAAAGTTGCAAAATTTTTATCGATAACTTCAAAGAAAATGCCTTGTATTTTCCAAACGGTTAGGCGGATTTTCTTCATGTCTAGGTCAAATGATGCAGAATTAAATAACGAATTCAATGACCTATAACACGATTGCGATAAATAATTTATTTAAACATAGCGGCTAAATAAACATTAAGCAAATTTTTAACGACAATTTCGGAGAAAATGACTTGCATTTTTTAAACGGTTTGATGGATTTTCTCGACATTCATATCAAATAATGCAGATTAACTAACGAATCGAATGAACTATAACACGATAGCGCAAAATAATTTGTTTAAACATAGCAATTGAGTAAACAATTTAAATTTTTTTCGTCTATGACTTGTAATTTTCGAACTCTTTGATAGATTTTCTTGATATTTGTGCCATGACTTTTTTCTATTGCATATTCAACAAATAAGTAATTAACAAAATTTTTCAAATTTGTACTAAAAACTAGACTAAAAAACGACCAATTTCAAAGCGAATTCGTACAAAACGTAGCAAGCTTTGACTGATGTTTTCACTTCATGTTGTGACCAACCAAACAAATGACCATCACCCACGACCATTCTCGGTAGGGAAGAATCGCACAGAGCACCCTCGTAAAAACCTTGCAAAAAAACGACGAAAGGAGAACCGCATTTTGTTTTCATACACAAACACACAGCAATGTCTGGTAAATTTGAGTGGGAGCGTACATCCCTTATACAGGCAGGGTCCATTTGCGTAATTGGAAATTCGGGACGACCATCCTATTGAAGCGGCCATCAAACCATCAGGCCCATCAACATAACGTCCGTATATTGGTATGCCGTTTCGGGCTCGGTCTCGTCTGACCATCGCGTACATTTCCAGATGGGAGGGCACGTCAAACGAAACGGAATGAAATGAATTGAAATAAAATAAAACGAAGCATTGGCTTTATAGCGAGCGCCACGCCGACGAAGATTTACCTGAAATGTGTAAGTTTTATACTTTTCCTCCTGAAGCGGAGAACTCGATGAGAGTGAGGGATTGAATGAATGCACTCTCTCAATATGCTTCATAAAACTGGGCGCACTTTAATGAATAGCCTACTTAATTACAGGGCCGAAGTAGACGAGAAAAGTTCAAAAAGATTCCACCATCATATGAGGGTTGATTTTTTTTTTGTAGGGGATAATTTGAAATTTCAAATCACAAATTGATCAACAATTTAATGTTCATTTCAACAAAGAAAGAGAAAAGTAATATTTTGATTAAATCGATGCGGTATTATGTTGGCTGCCTATCTATCTTGCAAACTTCCGTCCAATCAGGGAAATTGTTTAATTTCCGGACATGTTCTCGCACGTGAAACCCACTCGTTGGTTGACTTTGTTGCTCGCCGTCCAATGAAACCTCACGTGTCGCTCATTGTCGGCGGTTCTTGTCGCTCGCCGCTGTGATTCTTGTCGATTCGTGTATGTACGTATGTATACCTGGTGATCATCATCATGACACGGAACGACTCGGCTGCGCACGACACGCCGCGTGGTGTGGTGTGGTGCATTTACTTACTCGCTGGTTCGGCGCGGTCCTTAATTTGCTCGGCTTGCGTGAAATGCATCAAATGCGTCGTGGCCAACGTGTTATTATCGCCGGTCGGTCCTTCACGTCGTCCTCGTCGGTAATGATTGCATGCGCGCGTATGAAGAATTCCCTCAAGTTCGTTCGTTCGACGCTCTATTATGGCGGCTGCGTGCGATATAATCGTTCGCCAAACATGTTGTGACAACTTTGCTTAAGTCAATCAAGAAATGTGATTTACATTTTTGCAATAAGCATCGAATTTATATCTGAAAAACAAAAAATAATCGATTTAAGACAATACAAACAAAAGTAAGGGGGATATTTTATACAGTAGTAGCTTGTTAATTGAGAATTCTACAATTATTTTAATGACATGGAAAATCGTGACTAAAGTCGTGTATATTATCTAAACAATTGAATGCAATGATTTGTTGTTTATGTTTGCGCATTTTGTTTCTGCATCTCGTTTCGTTATCAGTTGAATATCAGTACTAATTTTCAATCACAGAACCAAATCAAAATTATATTTTGGTAATCATTAACTGCACCCATATCCAATCAGAATACAAACGCAATAAGTGGCATCATTGTTCGCGGGCGTGCCATGTTGCCAATATGCCTTGAGGGTAGCCTATTCATAGGTAAATGTTAAGAGTACAAGTACATATTTTTTCGACTTTGTTCGTCTTTCATTTCTTCATTTATTTATCTTCGTATTACATTTCAATGCATTTTCTCCATTCTTTCATTCGATCTCATTGGATTCAATCTTATTATTATTGTTGGTACTATAATATTATTAGCATTATTAATATGCTTGTTGTTATTGTATTGTTGTTATAATGGTGCATCCTTGGAGCATTCTCCATAAAGCATTGATATTCCAATTCAAAAAGATACAGTTTTTCATTTTACTTGTTATTGATTAGAAATATTACTCCAAGCTTATAGTCGCAAAGAAATAATAACAATAATTGAGATAAATATCAATATTACATACGATTTGCGAATAGAAATTGCAATAATTATATGTAATCAACTCCACTTAAGAATTTTCATTTCCATATTGAAATTATATCGATTGATTTGTAATTATTAGTCATCATTGCTAATTATTAGTGCAATATTGAATAACAACATCCATGGATTTTTGCACACAAATTTGCCGCCAAAATCACTTTGATGACTCAGTTTATCACCGATAGACACAAAAACAACCAAAAATCATGTCAACAAATTGCAATTAAGGTCGATAACAATATCCTAGGAGTAGTTATTTATGGGGATCGGGATCAATTTCGTATCGCGAATATGGATCGTTAAATGCTAATTGCTTTCTTATCAAACTTATCGTATATTTGTTGCTACTCGTTTTCGTGTTTTGTCGTCAACGTCAACTAATATCAGTTATTTGCATTCGAAGAGGACAATAAATTATGCATCGTCATTAATATCAATTGCATCGATCAACAGTTACCTGATGATTATTTTGTCTTTATTGATCAAAGCTTACTAGGATTTATCCTTATCTAATCATCTCTTTGCATTCAGATTACCACCAAAAAATTCTTTCGATGGGGAAAATATGTCGAAATAAATGTGGAATGAATTTTAGTGCCCGAGGGAAAAATCGATCAATCGATGAATTAATTCCATTCATTGTATGCGCGTAATTGAATTGCGCATCGCAATCGATTGAAAACATGGAAAACGTGTCTTTCATTCCATGTCTTCACGTTTCTTATCATCGTCTTATCACGTCGTGGTCGGTTTACTTCAGCGACCAATCCTTTATTGCTTCATTTCACCGAACACCAGAATGTAAATCGTTTGACTGTTTGAATGTTTTGTTTGTTGGTTTGTAATTGAATCCTTAAGTGTCGAACCATTAGTTGGTTGGAAAAAGCTGTGAGCAAAACCGTTATAGTGGGCGATAAGCCGTGCAAGAAATCGATTGACTGCAGAAATGGTCGGAGGGGAATGTGGAGGATTGTGGATGCTTCTTGTAAAGGAAGGACGAATGCGGGCTGAAAGCAGGTCACGAGTCCAAAAGAGGGTTCTTTCTTTTGGAAGCAGATTACAGAGGAGTTTCAACGATAATGGTTTAATGATCCTTCAAGTCAAAGAAAAGAAGAAGGAGGGAAAAAAACGATGTCCTCGAGGGTCTTTGGTGATTAGCATTAGAGTAATCGCTTTGTGTGGCTGACATGATACGACAATTGACGTGATTTCCTGTTTGTCTTCTGTCATGGTGTTTCCTGATGGGTTATACGGGTCGTAATTGACTTCAAAGTCCTTAAAGTTCAGAAAAATCAATTTTTTATTGAAAATGATTCAGCAAATCTTTGATCTTTCTAGAAAAAACAATATTTCTGTCCCCCTTTTTGTAAATACTCCTGAAAGAATGTATCAATGAATGACTCAGCAAAAAATCATTCTGGAAATCAATAATTTCGATCAAGGAAGTGAATTTGTACAACTATGCGAATAGCTTTCAGTTTCCCATCGTAAATTCAATTCCTTCACGTTCTCACTAGGCCAGCAGAACACATAACGACCAACAACCATCTCGGAAACCATTCGAACCATAATACAGTAAACACCATCTATTTGCATATCGTACTCTAGTAGTGAAAGCAAATACTCCTCGATCCTCGATGTCGTTCTCTTCTTCTCCGTACGAGTCAGTGCACGTATGTGTCATCCTGCAGGCCGACGACGACGACGACGACGTCGTCGACGTTCTGGGTCGTTGTCGTCTGTTGTCGCCGCGGCTGCAGTGGCTGCGTGCAGAGCACGCGCTCAGTCCCTCTCTCAGTGGTAGTCCGCCTGCCGCGCCAACAACATCGGAGCGCGACAACCGACGTGGATCTATCTGTCTGACTGTTTTAGTTGTGTGTTTGTGGCTCGGTGCTCTTCGCGGGTCCTCCGCGCACGTGCGCACACGCGGCAACCATGCGCGAGCCTAGGACAACGTCGCCAACGTGTCTTCACTGACAACAAACCTTCTTCTTGGTCCCTTGGAGCAAAAACCGTTGGATTTGGATGTTGTGTGTGTGTGGGTGTTATGGAAAAGTTCTGTGCGATGTTGCTAGGTGGGATAATCACTCATTCGTTTGGAGGTTAGGAGATGTAGTATGAAAAGTTTCGATTCAAATCGGTCGATTGAAATGGATTATCCCTGGGATTTGGATGGAAAGTGATGACTAATGTGGGGTCTTACTTCCGGAAAGAATGATGGTTTGTTGATGGTGTGAACTTTTGTGTGCGTCGACGATTGATCACGTGTAACATGGGAATTATAGGTGAGTTCAT
>JARJDZ010010789.1:0-16389 GCA_030264555.1 Aleochara sp. GC000083
AACCGGAGCCAGTTGAACCCTGGTTTTTTAACGAGGTTGTTACTCCTCGAACCCTCCTCCTTCCTTATCTCTTGCATGATAAGGCCCCCGGCTTGGGACGGGTATAGCGGAGTTAAAACAGCCGATGTTCATGCTTGGATTGAGAGTGCATCTTGTATGCACTCATCAAAACCTAATTAAGGAAAAAAGACATACAAATGCAGAGAAATTTGATCAGAAATCGCCAAAATTATTGATTTCCAATCATGTAATGACCGCATACTATTGGCGGCATAGGAAATTCAAAGATATGCTGCGATTTGTTGCAAATCACACCACGAATGTTTGCTGGTTATATAATTGTGAACCAACATTCGTAATACGTATAGTCAATCATGGCACAATCATGCACAAATTGCCATACATACAATTCAATTCGCATTGGAAATGATCGGCATAATCATGAAATGTGTACTTACATTGGTAGAATCCTTGCTGATGAAGATCTAGGAGCAGCGGCAATGATGAATAAAATCTGAAATGGGCACACAAAGGGGACGTTTTTCTCTTTATTTTATTACAATTCATATGGGGGAGCAATGAAATTAAACATTAATACAGTCTGCATGGGCAGCAGGACCATCAGCATCAGCATCACCATCACCATCGACTCCAACTCGAAGCTAATATCTCGCAGCCATGGTATGGCTTTATATGGCTTTATATGGGTACTCACTGTTCATTAGAATCCACCGATGAAAAGGACGCTATCATTGGGAAATCATGTGAAGTCGAAACGGGCCGATCCGGACTTGGAACTAGGCTCATCGCACGCGCTGGTCCTTGTTTATTCGGATGCACCACCTCAATTAAGCGAAGAAATCAAATTAATATCACAAATCGAACGAAAATTGCGAAAATTTTGCAAATGATCAAAATGGCTGCCTCGTGGGAGGCGGCGGTGTGCAGGTACCGCACATGAATTTTGCAAATATTTTATCAATCCACCAATATCTCGCCAAGAAAATATGTGTACTTACCGTTTGACGATGAGTTCTTTCGATTTCACACTATATTTCACTTGGTACTCATAATTTCACCACTAATTTTCACTAATTACGGGAGCACAAACGTGATTAGGTACGTACAACACAGAAACGACATCACAATGGCCTCTTCGTCATCGTCTTCCGCCGAGCCGCCGCTCGTCATCGGCGGCGCATGCGCATTACACTAAAATTTGGTGATTTTCCCAATTCTGGGGAAATTTAACGGTCGACTAATTAACTCGAAATTATTAAGTAATTAATTTAAATAATTTGTACAAAAATTGTAAAATTGACTAAATTGAGTTACTTTATTGATTGGCAATGATTTGTTAATAGAAAATCAAAGAAGTAAAAATTTTCGATATCTTGTTAACGGACGTGCTCGTAACGTACAATGGTGCAATGATATCCGCACTGAAAACAATTCCAAGTCGAGTAAATCAGTGAGAATGGCGAAAATAAGTCCGACAACGTGTTTTATAGTGTTAGTCAACGCATGCGATTGCTGCAGAATGTCAAGGGATGTCGAGATAGTCAGTGAACGTCGTTCGAACCGATGCAAATACGCCACAACCACGTCTGAGTTCATACGAAATCCGCCGAGAAATCAGAAGGTTTTGCTACAGTTATGCTAATTACCAAGTGCTCCATGGTCCAGGAGGTAATACTGCGCCGTTGGGGAAGGCCTGAGTTGGAAAGACACCGAGAAATTGTTCGGTAAGTAATTGTTGTTGTTCAATGTCCAATCCTGAGGCTATACGAGTTAAATCTAGTTTGTCGCATTTCAGGAGCTTGATTAACGAGGAAATTCCATTTCCAAACGATTTCCCAATGGTTTATCATCGATTGCACCGAAAGAATCCCATGGGAAGAGCGAAATTCATCTGGGAAGCAACAAACACCAATGTAAACATTGTTGGTACATATGGATCCATATAACGATTGTTTATTGATTTCTGGCTGTGGAAATCCGATTTAGTAATCGTTATGTTAAGCGTGAAGTCCTGGTCAATCCCGAGGAAGATTTCCTTGCAAATTCTGGTCGAACAAAGCAGATTTGAAAGGTAAAAAACGATGCTATAATTGCGATCAATGTTATTGATTAGTACACTGTTTAGGTACATGCTCCATGAAGAAATTGTGCTGTGTGCAATGGTAAACGATTAATCAATCATCTCCCAAGAAATGGAAACGAAATGGATGAGGAATTACAAAGAGATTTTATGAGGAGCACCCAGTTAGCAACAGCAAGCTGTCTGCATGAATTGCTCACGTGTTTGCATTGGGCAGTCGAATATTTCATGCTGACTAGACGTCCAGACTGCCAGAGCAGCTTCCAGAACGTATTCCACATCAACCTGAAGTAAACAAAATATTTCATGGTATGTAATGTTGAAATTTGACAATTGCAAATTTTGCATTTTCAATACTAATATATTGTTGTTATTGTTGTGACAGACTCCGAAAAGCAAGAATTAAGAAGGGACACGCCTGTGAGAAGTCAACTTTATTAATTGGAAAAGAATTGGAAACGAAAACAACGAAGAACGACAATGGGATTTCATGGAGAGAATCCAGTTAGCAACAGCAAGCTGTCTACAAGAATTGCTCACGTGTATGCATTGGGTAGTCGAATATTTCATGCTTATTAGACGTCCAGACTGCCAGAGCAGCTTCCAGAACGTATTCCACATCAATCTGATGTAAATTCTGCAAAATATTTCATGGTATGTAATGATCAATTTTGGCAATTGCAAATTTTGAATTTCCAATAGTAATGTTGCTGTTATTGTTATCACAGACTTCAAGAAGCAAGAATTGAGAAGGGACACGTCTAGAAGAAGCCGACTTTATCAATTGGAAAAGAATTGGAAACCAAAACGTCGAAAAATTGCAATTGGATTTCAAGGGGAGTATCCAATTAGCAACAGCAAGCTGTCTGCAAGAATTGCTCATGGGTTTGCATTGTGCATTTGAATTTCTCTTGCTTACTACACGTCGAAACTGCCAGAGTAACTTCCAGAACGTGTTCCACATCAGTCTGATGAAAACTCTGCAAGATATTTCATGGTATGTAATAATCAATTTTGTCAATTGCAAATTTTGCAATTCCAATACTAATATTGTTGTCATTGATGTTACATGCTTGAGGAAGCAAGAATGAAGAAGGCACACGTCTGTGAGAAGTCAGCTTTATTAATTACTCATGTGGAAGAACGTACCAGTGTATTGGACAAACAATGAATATCGTCTGACACCAAAAAATCCAACGTAGTTCGGCTGGGGATCAACAAGAATGAGGAACGAGTATTGAAACGAAATGGGGCGATTTCTAAAGGCAGGAAATGCATCAACGAATTGACGAGGGTCGTGTAAAACTAAGGTAAATACAATTTGATTGCAATTCCAGCATGACTACATGTTTCAGGTCATTGGAAATTTGCGAATTTACAATCAATCACTACGTGCCAATCCATAGTTGGATAACCATGAGTGTAATGATGCAAATCACAGAGTTATAAGTTATACATACTCTTATTAGATTAGTTTCAAATTCGTTTGTTATGTAAAACTAGTTTTTTGTTTCTGTTTTAACTTGGGTATGAATACTAATGTGTTGTTGAGTTTCAGGGATACCTGGAGTGCTTGGTGGGGTCCTGCAAGTACGGATGAAGATGCTGATAGGGATGTGGAATGCCACAGTTGTAGAGATTGAGCATATCAGTGTACGCCAAATGATGGCTCGTCTCGGATTTGGCGACAACTCCAACACCCACGTTCTCGCAGCGCGCTGCATACTGATGATGATGATGATGATGATGGTGATGATGTGGACTGCGACTGGCTATGCTTTCGGCAGCGTTGGCAGCAGAAGCAGCATGATGGGTACCATAGGCCATGTTGAACAACGCCTCCGGATCGCAGACGAACTTGTAGACGTATCGCTCGCCTGGAAACCAACGACAGAATGAGCAGACAACGGACGGGCAGCAAGTACGAATCGCGAGCGTACCTGCGACCTTCTGCATAATCCCCTTTTCGTAGTAGTAACGCAGCGAGCGACTCAGTTTGTCGTAGTTCATCGCCGGGCGGTTCTTCTGCGCGCCCCATCGTCTCGCGACCTGCGAGTGCAGACACAATTCGGTTAATTATCTATCGGCTGCCGATTCGATTAGAGCGTGCTTGCTTCGTGTGCGTACTTCTTCGGGCTCGATCAGCTTGAACTCCATGCCTCTGCCCGTCCATGCGATGCAGCCGGCAGACGCGTCCGGGGCGTCAAGCAATGCGACAAGGAATTGCCACAGTTGCAACGAACCGCGACGACCGGAGCTGCCTCCTGGTGCTGCAGCACCCACGACTCCCACGCGTGGCTCGAGGCTCGTCGTTTTCTCCTCCTTGTCGCAACTGGCTTGCCCTGCGAACAGCGTCGCGCAATGAAGACGACTAATGTCTGATGGTTTGCATTTTAGATTCTACCGATTGATGATTGGCTCGTCCACGTTCTTCTTGTTGGACTTGCTGGACTTTGTGGACTCACTGATTGGCTCTTCCTTTCGTACTCGATGCCTCGATAGCTGACGGACGCTACTGTTGAATCAGTAACCAGACGGGGAATCATTTTCGGTAAGGTACAACAGCTGGCATTTTTTTCACCTCTTCGGCTTCGTTCGAGACAATGCAAATTGATGGGTAATTATTATAAATGATTTGTTGCTGTCCCTCCAATTTGGAACGCAATTTCCAAACGCATCTACCGATGTGATCGTCCACGTCATGGAAGTATGATAATGAACGGGCCCGACCATAAATGAAATGCATAATTGACGCGTACACGACCGCCGAAATCATTAATGCTCATTAATACAGATGCTGTTTAATCCGGGGATTTGCCCTATACTCCCCTTTGTATATGATACTCGGCTTTTGTTAGATAATTGAAAATAATGCACGAGCATTGACCGACCGGATGCGAAATATTTTTGCTAATTTTTTCTTCGATTTTAGCCCATCAATAGAATGGAATGGGGAATGATTTGCTGACACCCTGTGGATGAAACGACGTGACTTAATTTGCATGGGCTGCTTATGCCCCCCATGCACACGCTGCTGAAGATGCGAAGAATACACTTTCAATCAACGAGTCATCCAGATCCATCGAAGGCGCGCGCGTGGCGTGTCATAATAATGCCATGCCAGCGGCATCATTGAAAATCAAAATTGATTCTTCTGCGATTAAAATGCACGCGCAGAGGCGTGTGACATTCATCCGAGGAAAGCGACCTGAAGAATTGCGGTGAGGAACACATTGGATTTACGCTTTTTTTTGCGCAACGTGTCCCCCTCGAGAGGGACCCAGGGACAGACCCCTTGAACACGTGCCCCAAGGTACGACCCGATTAGAGAATGTGAAGCGCCCGCTAAAAGCCAGCCAGCCATGCACAAACATGCCGAAAGCAAACACAAACACACGATTAATATATTAACCCTATCGCGCGCACGAGAAGAACCCCCCAAAATCATTTAAGCGCATTACATACAAGTCATTGCGGCCCATGAATGTAATCATTATCGATGAGCCAAACTTAAGTTCAACTTGTTTGTACAGTGTATGGAAGCACTAGCAGGCCGCGTGCAAATATTGAACTTGCAGTCAATTTTCAAATTTAAGTTCGATACAGCCAAAAAGACATATTATTTACCTTGATACTCGCGATCGGAGGGTTCCTCCTTGATTGACGGCA
Source organism: Aleochara sp. GC000083 (assembly GCA_030264555.1). Lineage (NCBI taxonomy): Eukaryota > Metazoa > Arthropoda > Insecta > Coleoptera > Staphylinidae > Aleochara > Aleochara sp. GC000083. The sequence goes on from JARJDZ010010789.1 coordinate 5,771, forward strand.
GCAGGGGATGGCTCAAAGTAGTCGTTTGCAGGCTGCCTGTTTGAACTTCTTGGGTTGCGGCATTCAGCGCACTCGTATTCCTGCACGCAGAAAAACGCCATCATGATTATCTATCTATCATCGCTCAAACATGTAATGCACCAGGTACATGCCTATTGCAAAAGTTTGTGTAAAAGCAGCCGCCACCAGCTGTAGAGTAGCTGGCTGTGTAGATGCCATCGTAGTTTTCTGGATACGCAGTCGGCATTGTCGCCCCATACTGATGATGGCTTTTGCTCAAGTTGTGTATGAGTTCGGTCATTGATGCGGCTGCCACAGAATGCGCTAATTAGTCTTAAGCGATTGCGAACGCCCCTGTATGCGTCGCATTCGAAAATTTCGCGGATACGGGATGAATATGCGATCAAATTGTCGTCGTTGAGATTGAAAATTATATTTTCTCGAAGCGAATACACGCTGCGCATAGAGATCACCTGTCAGCGTTTCTTTCAAAAAGCGTTTGCTCGCGCAAGAGGGGCCAACTGAGAGCCCCTCTTTCTCGGTCTCGCTGAAAACCGGATTGCAGCCGTATTATTTGTATATTCTTGAATTTGCCACACGACATGCGAAGTTAGTTCGCGACGGGCGGTCTCTTTTATGCTGGCAAACATGTGCTCCTCTTCGATTTCGCATCAAACTCATACGGCGACTCATTCGGATAAAGCGCAATGTAAATCGCAACATAATTGCGAAAAATCATTTCATCAAATTCCACATTGTACGCTGTAATGGCTAGCACTCGTGCATTGGGGCGGCAGCAAACTAATAAAAATCGAACGATTGCCTTCGGCGTTCATTTTTAATCACCGATTGCTCTGTTCCCCAATGTCAATATGTAAGTGTTTGTTTAAGAATTTTAAAAATTATCGGATTTACTACGTGCGAATGTAACAATGCCCGAGGGAACATCCCCAGCCCAGTGCTCCCCAACACACGATCAATGATGTAGCGCATCGAATCATTTTCCCCCCCAAAAAAAAAAACAAATGTATACCGGGCATCACTCGGATGCAGATTGCAATTTTGAAAAGTGCACAAATCAGTGCTAACCATTTCACCATGGAAGCAACGAGAAACGAGAAATTATTTACCATTGTGAGCATTTGCAACATGCGTTAAATTGTAGTTAGATTCAGGAACGTATTGTTCACTATCGTCAGTTTCGCAGCTATTGCCTGCAACAAAAACATTTTCAAAATGTACGCAATGCCAATGGGATTTGTATCAGAAAAGATTTGGATGGAAAATGGCAAAAATACTTTTAGAAAATAATGAAGAGCCCCTCAAACAGCAGCCATAAGCAAACGGCTTTAAAACGAGTTATTTAATATGCAATTAGACTCTCTGGAGTACACCGCAATTCATTAATAATTTTTCGGACTAACAACAAGCAATTTTGTTATTGTTGTCTATGATTCACAGAAGTCATTTGGTAATTTTGAAAAGCAAACTTTCATCATAGAGATATTTCTGTGTTGTTTTTTTTGCAATGTACAAAGCAACCATGCACCAGCATGAAATGTGAGCACTGAAAGCGAGCATGTCGATTCGCGAGGGGTTAAAAGGTGCGCATTTAGGCTCGTTAATTATTAACATTGTTACGGCGTATTACTTACCTTCTTGATGCCAGGGCTCTCTCCAGTCCGCTGGGAATGGACCTGTAACAATATCGTTCGTATCTGTCTGCATTATGGCTGTACATGCTACAAATTCCACCTGCAGTTGTTGCTGCTAACGCCGCTGACGTGGTTGTTGTTGTGGTTGTTGATGATGATGATGATGATGATGATGCTGTTGATGATGTTATTTTGTAATGATCACCGTTGAGCGGCTGATAGCACGATGGGCCCAACGCTGTGCCAAAAATTGTACCCTGAAAGAATTGTTATCGTAGATTTTAAGTCGGAAAAAAGACGGTTCGAAACTAGCATTTAGTTAACCAGCTTGTTAGCTTAGCCAGCTGCATTACGAAGCCAATATTAAATGGAGTGGCCATCATTTAATTAACTATGTCAACAGGGGTTGGTCATTGCGCTTCTAGGCTAGCGATTCCAATTACAATTCCTTGCTTTCGGTAACACATTGTTGGACAATCATTAGAAAATGTAAGAATGTTGGTATGCGCAAAACCGTTGAAAAAAGTATGCGAATTATCAGTCAGACGTGATGATTCGATTTCGTCTTAATTCAGCAAGTCTAACAGCAAATATCTGCGACCGTAGTCGCGCGTGTTGTGGTGCACAAATCGCGAATATGCGGATGTCTGAAATGCGCGTAATTAGGAAATTGAACAATTTTCGCGCGAGCAGTCGATGGCATTTTATATTCGTTCGGAGGACGTCTCCCCCCAAGCTACGACCTTATCATTCATTGCAATTTTCTTGCTGCTGTCGGCTGCAAGCGTCTAATACAATTTCGGTTTCATTCTGCGCGCGAACAAACAAGCAGCACGCGTTGCCGTCGGTGAATTGTTAGCAACGCTTCAAAAACATACCGATTCGTTATATGGACGAGTCATCGCGTCATTATCTTAATTGGCCCTAACGCCACACATCTCATTGGCGTCGCAAAGAAAAGCAAAGAAACGCATTGATTTCTCTCACCCGCCCCCGCCCCCGCCCCCATGCCTTTTATATTGATAAGATGTTGACGATACAATTACTTCCAAAGTCCAAAAGGACAACACAATTCTTAACGCGTCAACAAAGCGCGTTTGTACACATTGACGCCATCGAAGAATGGATGTTGGCAAACAAAAGCAAGCGACAAATGTAACGAAAACTTAGAATCTAGTTCATTTTCAATGTACTTACGATTCGTGTTAAATCACTGGCGACTGCTGGAACTTCTTGGTCCAGGTTCATAACGGCCCACAAAATTGTTTAAGTCTTCTCGCGCAAAATGTTAAACGCTCATCTTGACCGGTAACTAATGGTTCCTATTTGTTCTAGCCTGGATGAAGGAGGATGTGATTAGCGCATCCTTGCGTCCTCTTCGCGGCGGATGGCGGCAGGAAAATATGAGGCGTCCGTGAAGATGATTTAGACCAACGCGGGACAACAGAATTGCCACCTGACGAATGCTTTGTGAGCTTTGTGAGCTGTTGGCGGCAGCGACGAGGACGAGGACGAGGACGACGACGTCGGCGGCGGCAATTCGTGGTGGGGGCCCTGCAGCCCCATTCCGACCGAAAATCAGCCCCGCATAAGAGCGTTGGCGGCGCACAGGAAACGCCCCTTTCGCAATTTCCAGCAGCGCGCTTGCATAAACATTTTACGCCTTGATTTTCCATCCATTGTCGCTGCATTTGGACGCCAACTTCTAGACTAATTGCCTAATTGCTGGCACTCTGGCTTGCAATGCGCAACCGACTTGTATGGTTCCGCATGCTGCGAGAGGTGCATGTCGAATAGGTGCTCGTATAGCTGACTAGAAATGCGTCAAATAGCTGTAAAATTAAATAGCGGATGGCGGGATCATCAGCAGGAGTTGTGCCGGCAGGCGTGGAAACCAGCTAGTAGAGTAGTCATTGGCGATATCAGACCCCCTGCAGACCAATCGTACTTCCGGTTACCTTTATTCATAAACCGCGTGCGCGCTCCTGCCGCTCCCGCGCCTCCTGCAGGAGCAGCCCATGCAATCCCAGGATTGAAACAATGCGCGTCCTGTTTGGGGCGGTGGGGCCAGACTTTAACGCGTTTCAATTATTCAGGCGGTCCTCTCGATTCGCGCGTTGCTCCTCAACAAGCTGGTACTAAATGCTGCCTTCCCTTTCGATCGGTTCGACGATATGCGCAGCAACAGTTGCATCTCTAATCTGCTTCGAGCGTACTCCATTAGTAGAAGCCACGCATTAAAGAAGCTTAATTAATTTAGTAGCAATTATTCATCTGGAACATCAGATATACGAATATCTGAACAAGAAATGTTGTTGTTGTTGTCGTTATCAAATGTAATTTTGAGTGGATGTCGATCAATCAAATAAAGTAAATTTATATTCTCTATTATGCGAAATTTATTTATAGATAATTTAAATTTAATACTATCACTTTCCCTATACCCACAAAGCATTAATTATATTTCAGAAAAGGAGAAATACAATTCAGATTAGATAAATGAATAGAATTGACACTTTCAGTTCAGAATATTATAAATGAAATTCTAATTAATTCAATGTAATTTTATACTTTCTGAATTACTATTGTTAAATGGTGTAGTGTGCTATTTCTTTGTATTAAAAATAATCAAGATCGTCAATTTAATACAAGTATATTTTAAATAATCTAAATACAAAAATAGCTAAACTTATTAAGTATTAAGTACAGTTAACATTTTCATTAATATAAATAACAGCCTTTAAAAATTTATCAGTTTCTTTGGATCTTAGTCTTAATAGCACCTCCTATGTGGTTTCTGCATATCCTTGTTTTATATTCTTTTTTTCATTGTATGGTATTTCATAAATATGTATATTGGAAATGATTTCCTTTCTAAACCTTTCAGAAAGAGATTGCCATGTACGGCCATTGCTGATGTCTTTTTCCATTGCCTTCCACAACAAAGTTCCTCTGAGTTGTGTGTATGCCTCATTCTCAATGATATAATTTAATATATACGAATCTTCTTCGAATGAGAACAATTGGCAGCGCGAGGCATATGGCAATTCTAAGTTGACTCTTGTGATTTTGTTTGTTGTAATCCATATGAAGCTTAAATTTTATATAATTATTAATTTTATATCGTTAGGAGAATTTTACACATTTAAAACTATTAATTCAATTACCTGTGTAGTAGAAGCAATATTTTTTAACAAATAAACGCGTTCGACTTAACCTACAAATGAGAAATTTCCGGCAGTTAGTTCTATGTTCACCGCTGTGGCGCCACCTCCTTGACCAACCGAAATATATCACAAATCGATTTTTACTGAATGACCAGAAGCAATCGTCGTTTTCAATTTGTTTATCAAATAATAATGTATGCATTTTAACACTGTCTTTTTAATTGACCGTTCCATTTTATATCCGCTAGTATCACCCCCTGCTCGCAGAGGGAGCAATATCCACACATTACTCCCTCTACGAGCAGGAGGGAGTAATGTCCTCCATGCAAAGTCAATCTCGACTTGTAAATATCAAAATAATTATGAAAGTATTGTTAATAAACGTTCTAAGAATGACATTATTCAGTGAGTATAATCCTAACACAGCTGCTTATACTCTTAGGAAACAAATTTCAGCTTCAGCCTATAAAATGTCAACAAGAATTGAGGAGTCCATTAGAGCGAAACTGTGTTCCCACTTAGCTCCTTCACATTTAGATATTATCAATGAATCCTACATGCATAATGTACCCAAGGGATCAGAAACCCACTTTAAAGTTATTATTATATCAGACAAGTTCCAAAATTTGACTCTCATACAAGTGAATATTCATATATCATTTCAGTAAGATGCATAATTCACATAATCCTTTTCAGAGGCATAGAATGGTTAATGATTTACTCAAAGAAGAGCTACAAGGAGGTGTACATGCACTCTCAATTACAGCAAAGACTTCCATTCAATGGCAGCAAGATAGCAACATTACAAATACTCCAAATTGCCTTGGAGGATTTGGGAAATAAACAAGTTAACTGATTTGTAGATCATAGCATTGTAATTGTATATGTAGAATAGTATTAAGATGTAAAGTAATGAAAATGTTAAGAACTAAAAAGGTCCACTATTGTCACATCACAAAATTATCCAAACGCAGGCGGCCCTCATTCTCTGTGAAATACATCAGGTCAGCTATAGTTTGCTCTGAAATTGCTTCCTCTGCTTTCTCATTCATCTGGAAGTAAATGTTGCAGTTGCAATCACAAAATAATTAAAACATTTGCTTTTACCCCTTTAAATTGGTATTCGTCCGGAGTTGGTGGATGTTTGAAATTTGGTCCGAAATTAACAGAAACGGTAGCATTCTTATGAATCGAAATGGTCGGATAGTAAGTACCCCCGTAAATGTCTTGGAAACCAACGCCTTGCAGCACGCCGTTTTTGAAGAACAGAATTTTAGCACCACCAACGGGCTTCAACCTCTTCAGGCAATCGCTAACGTTGTCCTTCTCCTCATAGTAAAGATGCGAGCGAAATTTGACCAAAGGCTATCAACAAGAGACACATGTATACAGTCTTACTGTGTACCACCTAGACAGCGCACAATATGTATCTTACCCGATCTTTAAATGTGGGCGGAATACGCCTCGTTGTCCTGACTTCCGGTAAGAGAATCATGAAGCCCAGGACATCGCCTTCGCCGTAACCATCACTAAAATGCTTGCCGCGCTGCTCGTGGAAAACGGTGCCTTTGCGAGACCTCCACGAGTACCCAAACTTATCGTAGCCCAGCGGCGCTTGCAGATTGGCGTAGTCCTGGCCCCAACCCATTCGCGTGGCCGATCCCTCGGGCATCTCGTCTACGGTCGCCTCCCAATACCAACATCCCCTAGATACACCTGCAACGTGAGCAGGGAATAAAAACGTTGCACTTATAGCGCAGAATGCTTCCTACAATGCGTAGCTCTAACGGTGCAGTATCCTTTTTCTCCAGTAACAGCAAGACGATCTTCGGAGATCTTTAATTGCGGTGCTCTGTCGTGAAGAGCTAATAGAACCGTTGATGGAACCAGGGTGCGATATAGCCAACCAGGAATTGGCTTGCCAGCCCAATCAGAACTTTCATCAAATTCCTATAAAGTGAACTCTGAATTGGTCGCAATTCTCGCGCTAAATCAGCAATGCAACGTACTTGTCTGAATGGTGCATGCGGATCAGGCTCAGCAAGCATGTATCGATAACCATCCTTATTGAAAGGATGATCCAATGGGTATCCATGAGCCGGAAGCTTTGGTGCAGTTAGATCCGCATTGCGTCCTTTCTTCCCAACGGTGTTTAGGTCGCCAGGAAACTTCCTCTTCGTGTTACGGTTCTTCACGCCACCAACTAGAGGCACTGGAATAAAGTCCATTTTAATAATAATCCTTAATGGCGTTTCTCACTTTTTTCAATTCTAATAATAACATAATGCAACTTGATCTGTTTTCTCTTCAATTAAAGCTGAGACATAAACCCATCAAAAATGCTATAAACTCACCATGTTGTATACCACTCTCTGTGATTCTGAGAGTACCACCTTTTATCATTGCTTCATAATTTGGTTTAATCTGTGTCAGATCAGTATTTAACAATCCAAAGTTTGGCCCTTCCGGCGACTCCTCGACCGTGAATAAAACATTGACGTCCTTCTGCAAAGCCCTTAATACAGTTGAATGCCAGCTTTGGGTGACTCTTCGTGGAGTTGTGGTCAGGGCCTCCCAATGATGTTCAATATATGGGATGATATCTTTGTCCTTATTAAACAGAAGCTGATTGCTGCCATCCTTGCAACTGGCTTGTTGTAGGTTGGCAATTGCTGTTAGACACATTTGAGAAATTTCTGCAAGAAATTAATATTAATTTGAAGCAAAGTCTTGCATATGTAAATTTACGAGCTTGACTCTTCTTAAAAATTTCCAAGCCTGTTCTGGCACAATTCTTGCACTGGAAGACATAATTCAATAGAAATGGTACTAGCTTCCCCAATTGATAGCCAATACAAGATTCATGGAACCATTTATTGCAATTGGCACATAGGAACTCAGCAATGTTTGGATTCCTGTCCTTTCCACTAAATGAAGGAAGATAATGTATAGAATCACTAGAAATAAAGTGTGTTTCTATGAACACTCACCAATAGCAAATTGTTGAATTAATGGTTGTTGTTTTATTCTCTTTCATATCTTCTTCTTTGTCATCAGTTTTGTTAGTGGGGCTGTTTGATGTTTCCAAGTCCAATTTCTTTGCTTCCTCTGATTCGGGCAGATGAGTTTCATTGCCACCGTTTGTGGTTTCATTGCTTCTGGAAACTTAAATTAATATAGGTCTAATTGAGATTTGAACAACTCACCTATCACTCAGTTCAGTTGCCATATTAGTCAATTTTTATTTGAATATATAATAATGATCTTAACCAATTAAAAAGTTGTTGATGGAGCCATTCAAATAATATCCCAATGGGTCAAAGATGATTCCAAATTAGTTCCCATACATCAAATATTTTCCATATATGAATTGATGGCTATAAAAATACTTATTACCTAATTATTATGAATATAAACATGAAACTATCTCTATGCATGAAACAAACAGCTGTAGATCAGAAATTCTTGATTTACTGTTGCATCATTTTGCCAAGTGTGGCGCCACTTTCAGGCTAGAAGCGCCCTCTAGCGGTAAATCTGTAGCAGCATTGGCGGAATGCATCGAAGAAAGTGCTGAATAATGACGATCGATACGACTAATGAACACAACAATAGACGGAATGCCAGGAATGCGGCTGAAGAATAGAAAAGAGTAAACAGTAACCGTAACAAGTAAAGGGTTGAAAAGCAAATAGACGAACAATGGGGAATGGAATGCGAGGAATGTAAACAGCAATTACGATATTTTGCTACATTTTAACTTGTTATGTAACAGGTGGATTTTTAAATTTTCAATGCAAATTCCTATAAGAAATGTTTTTTCTTATAACTCAAGAACTATTTGACCGATTTTGATGATTCAAAAAGCATTTTAAAGGGCATGATTTCAGCTTTTACTTAAACACTCTATTTTTGCTGGGTAATGATAAAAACAAATTGTATTTCGTATAAACAATAAAATAGGGTTCTATTTCAGTCTTTTGCCTTTAGGGTCCGCAATTCTGAACGGATCTGAGTGAAATTGTCAGAGAGGGTAGTTTATGATCAACCCTTTGAAATGCCCCACTTACCTGGTCCTGAAATTCATCTGGAAAGTGAGAAATCGGTTCGAAATGTTGAAAAAACTGTTCAAAATTATTTCAGTCATTTGCCAATAGGTGCGACAATTCTGGACCGATCTGAATGAAATTCACAGAAAGTGTAGTTTATGATCATCCCTTTGAAATGCTCCCTTTGACTGGCCTTGACATACCACTGGAAAGTCAGAAATTGGTCCAGAATTCTGAAAAAAACAGTGAAAAGCAATGATAAAATAGGGTTCTATTTCAGTCATTTGCCAATAGGTTCCACATTTCTGAACCGATCTGAATGAAATTCTCAGAGATGGTAGTTTATGATCAACCCTTTGAAATGCCCCCTTTGACTGCTCCTGAAATTCTACTGGAAAGTCAGAAATTGGTCCGGAATATTGATAAAACAGTGAGAAGCACTGATAAAATAGGGTTCTATTTCAGTCATTTGTCAATAGGTTCCACATTTCTGAACCGATCTGAATGAAATTCTCAGAGACGGTAGTTCATGATCAACCCTTTAAAATGCCCCCTTTGACTGGTCCTGAAATTCTGCTGGAAAGTCAGAAATTGGTCCAGAATTCTGAAATAACAGTGAAAAGCAATGATAAAATAGGGTTCTAATTCAGTCATTTGCCAATAGGTTCCACGTTTCTGAACCGATCTGAATGAAATACTCAGAGAGGGTAGTTTATGATCAACCTTTTGAAATGCCCCACTTACCTGGTCCTGAAATTCCTCTGGGAACTGAGAAATCGGTTGGAAATATTGAAAAAACTGTGCAAAATGTGACAAGANCACATTTCTTTTGTGCGCGTACAGACAGCACGGGCGGCACATTTCTTTTTGCTTGCATGCACGCAGACGATACTCGACGCAGACATGCCGGGCGGCCCATTTCTTATCTCCGGGCGGCGCATTTCTTATTTTTTCACTTTTGATATGTTGTTCAGCACATCGAGACGAACCGATCTGAATGAAATTCGCAGAGAGGGTTGTTTATGATCAACCTTTTGAAATGCCCCCCTTACCTGGTCCTGAAATTCATCTGGGAACTGAAAAATTGGTTCGTAATATTGAAAAAACGGTGCAATATGTGACAAAATTTNAATTCCTCTGGGAACTGAGAAATCGGTTCGAAATATTGAAAAAATTGTGCAAAATTTGACAAAATTTTAACAAAATTGGGATATATTTCAGTCATTTGCCAATAGGTCCCACAATTCTGCACCGATCTGACTGAAATTCTCAGAGAGTGTAGTTTATGATCAACCCTTTGAAATGCCCCCTTTGACTGGTCCTGAAATTTTACTGGAAAGTAAGAAATTGGTCCAGAATTCTGAAAAAACAGTGAAAAACACTGATAAAATAGTGTTCTATTTCAGTCATTTGCCAATAGGTTCCACAATTCTGAACCGATCTGACTGAAATTCTCAGAAAGGGTAGTTTATGATCAACCCTTTGAAATGCCCCACTTATTTGGTCCTGTAGCGCGACCGCACTCGGAACCAGGGGGAGACTGTAGAACGTCGCATCATTTTCAAGGACCAAATGGTCACCCTAGCGCCACTCTGCGGTAATATTATGTAATATGGTATCCTGAACTNCCACATTTCTGAACCGATCTGAATGAAATTCGCAGAGAGGGTTGTTTATGATCAACCTTTTGAAATGCCCCCCTTACCTGGTCCTAAAATTCCTCTGGGAACTGAGAAATCGGTTCGAAC
>JARJDZ010010794.1:0-17135 GCA_030264555.1 Aleochara sp. GC000083
GAAAAAACACCAATAACGTTACAATAATCTTAATTTCATGAAGACTCTAACATTAATCTCTCACTCTCACTAGGCTTCAGTCACGTTGAATAACTCAAAAAGTAATGGGACTTTTTAACTGATTTATTTTGAGTTTAATTTAGAATTAGGTGCCAAATGTTTGTAGCAACATTTCCTAAAAGTACTGAAACTTTTTTGAAAATGTGCAAAAATGTACCAAGGATATAGTCTGTGAAAAATTTGCAAAATTAGCAACATTCTTTAAAGTTGAATAACTCGAAAAGTAATTAGACTTTTTAACTGATTTTTTGCGTTTCATTTAGAATTAGGTGCCAAATGTTTGTAGCAACATTTCCTGAAAGTCCTGAAACTTTTTTGAAAATGTGCAAAAATGTACCAAGTCTTTCAGGGATTGTTTATTATATAGTCGTGGACATATTTAGCGATTTGCAATATCGGGAATCAATTCGTTCATAAATTATTAATGTTTATAAATAAGAAGAATTACACTAAGATGCTTAACATATTGCGAGTGGAAAAGTTGTAAAATGACCGGGGGTGGCACTTAACTATGTAAGAATGAAATAATCCGTCAATTGTTTCATACGTTTATTTTGTTGTACTTTCAATCGATTTATTTGACATAATCAAATCTAGCCCTGCACGCTACTGATCGTTTCACTCGCTATATTTTTTTTCACAGCGCGCCAAACGAAGTTTCAATTTCAAAAAAATAAGTGAAGATGAATCCTTCCAATTGATTTATTCATACAATATGAATTGTTTATACATTATTATATGATATTTTATAATGAGCAACAATTGATAAAACTCACAATAAACTCATAATGAAAATGAAAAACTTTTGAAGTCCTGTTTTCCTTCATATTAACTATTGCTATATCTTTAATTAACCTGACGCTTAAATACATTCTATCAAACACTTTCTAGTTGATTGACTTCTGATAATAAACATCTTACTGACAGTTAGAAGTCAACTCATCATAAAAAACGTTGATATATCTTATTATATTATCGCTTAAACGCTGAACATCAGCAACATCCTCAACCAGAGCAGCATCCACATGTAATGCAATGTAAAATGTATTAACATACGTGTGTAAAGATAATGTTACGCCCATTTTCTGATAATTATTTGCCCATATGAATGAGCTCTCTATATTGTAACCGTTGATAAACTTAATTTGGTGATTAATTCCGGGAACGTTTGTGATAATGCAGGTCGCATCAAACAATTTCGTAAGACGAGATACTACAACTTTTGGAACAATTGTACCAACAACATTGAAGAGCCAGTAGACAAACTGTAAATGATACAACAATAAATACTATTCAAACATAGTTAATACAAATTGTATGCGAACTTACAGCGAAATCCATGCCTGATTTTGCAGAATTAGTGGTTTCATGCAAGGTTCTAATGAGATTTTCAAAATTCGATCGTTTCAAGTTATCTTTATCAATCGGCAATGTAATGAAACCCAAGCTGAACTTGTTTCCCATTTGGGTTATTGGTACACCTTGATTGTTTAATGTGACAATTTTATCCATTTCGGCAACTTTGAGAAAATATGGATTTAACGAAAAGATTTCCTTCACTCCATTCTGAAATACATCTCATTATCAATTTAATAATTAATTAATCATTTAACACCTAGAAATGCAATTACCTGATCATACTTTTTGAAATATTCTGTGAAACTTGCACTGATTGCTGCTAAAACAACATCGTTGAACGCAACTTTTAAAGTCCGCTTTGTAGCTCGAATTTTCTGCAATATCTGATCGCCTTCTTTCTCAGCACTGAAGCAAACAAATTTCTTTCCAGACAACTTCCTGTGCAAAACATTCGGTTTCTCGTAAGGATCCAGAAAGTTGTAATGAAAGTATATATTTGAATCCAACACGCGTTTACATCTATCCCAGAAGCTGATGGATTGCTTCGTAGATTCTGGAGGTCGTTTGAAATACTCTGCGAACTTTCCGAAAGCAACTTGCATGTTATTGAAGCCATCCTCAACGAAAGTTGTTAGAAAGAACGCAATCCATGTTACTCCATCAGTCATCGAGTGATGGGCTCGCATCAATAATGGATATTGCAATCTCCCATTGACCAGAGCAATTGGAGTTCGTCCAACTTTTATTTCCCAGAGTGCTTCATTGTTGCAAGGTAATGAATGAGGAGTTATCTCGTTAATTAGTTGTTTAAACTCCTCAGTTGTGTTGTACTCATCGAAATATGTTATGATCTTGCTCATGTCCAACTTGGTACGCACGAAATACATGTGTCCCATGAAACGTTTCAGAGTGCATTGTAAACGTGGATGGTTTTTCAAGACTCTTAACTGACTTTCTTGATTTTGGAGTACTTCCATCACTCTTTCAGGGGTTCCTGGTACATTTTCAAGTAAAAATAGTGCATGGGGTATACTCGGGGTTTCTGGTGGGTCGTGGCCCCATATGACATCAGCACCATCCAAGGCTTCATGGAAATCCTTGCCGAAGACAAATTTTGCAAGAAGTTGTACCAATTCAAAATAAACTGCACATAAAGTTAAGATCAAAAATAAAATTGGCATCAGTAGAATCGTTAGGAAAATATGTAGTACACTGATAAATATTTTCCATGGTAGAAATTTGATTCCATTTGTTGGTAGAAGTAACTGAAACAGTTTTATCAATTAGTCTTTTGTTTATTAATAGTTTAAATAAAATACCTTTACGAGGCAATAAAGAAATAACGGAATGAGGAGTGATTCCTTACAAAGGAGACTTTTGAATCCGTTTGCCATTGTGATTATTGAACAAATGTTCAAATTGGTTTGTAACCAGTTTCTTATTAAGCAATTTCCAATTCTCTACGTGAACTTTGAATGTAGTTACATTGTAGTCATTTAAATATAATTCCTAATCTTTTACTAATGTCAAAAGCGCAACAAACCAATTTTCTAATTAGTTATCACAATACATTTGTTGTACTGAAATAATTTATAAAAATAACATTATAATGTACTATGGGCTTAAAATGGAAGTAATTAACTTTTACATTTTTGAATCAAACTCAATTTTTTTAGTAATTCTTCAGCAACTTAACAACTACTTGAGGACTTGGATGCTTCATAAATAACATCAACAAATTTGATGAAGCCTTGGACAATAAGTTTCACATCTTTCTCATCTACAACAAACATTTGATCGATCATAATTGATATTCGCAGCTCATCTTCATAAGTCCAAGACGTCACAGTAGTTCCCACATTTAAATAGTGATGTGACCAAAGACTCATATCAATAATTCGACTTCCACATGTATGTACCAAGGCTGGAATTCTGCCCAGATTCGAAATAATCGCTGTCGAATCGAACGGATCGGTTAATAACAATCCGAGGGGAATTGGCATAATGGCAGCCACTTTGTTAAACATCCAGAAGATTAGCTAAAATTCCCCTCAAGGTGAATGCAATTACATATTGAAATTATTCAAATTGCACATGATTGACATGCAAGTACAACTCACTTGAAAATCAAGGCTGTTTTTCGATGCAGTTGTTTCTCGATTGATCGTTTTGACAAACATCACAGGATTTCCCAGGTAGCTTTTCCTAATTGGTAATTTCAAATAGGCGACTGTGAAGTTATTTCCTAACTTTGTAATCGCCTCGTTTTCTTTTGTCATCGTCACAAGTTCATTGAAATCGGCACCTCTCAAAAAATAAGGATTTCCTGTCAGGATTTCTTCAGGCATCTCCTAAAAATTAAAAAACTAATTATGATTTCTAATTAGACCTGCATCTTAAATTACCATTATATGTTGATTTTTGACGAAATGTTCAGTAAATGCAGCACTTAAAGCCCCCAAGAAAACATCATTGTAAGCAACCTTGAGTTGATTTTTCGCATATTTGATCTTCTCCAAAATCCCCTTGGAGTTTTCCGGGATGTTTGTTGCTGAAAATACTTTATTCGTTGTTTTGCGATGTAAGGAATTTTGTTTCTCTCTGTAGTAAGCCAAATCGAAGTTGAAGAACAACTCCTTGGAAAGATTTCGTTTGATTTTTAACATGGTACCAAGAAAATCACGTTTGATTCCTTGATTCGTGGATTGTTTAAACATGGATTTGTAATCATCGCAGATTTCTTGCATTCGTTGCACCCCATGTTCGATACTTGTTGTAATCAGTAATGTGATTAAGGTGACGCCATCAGCTAATGAGTGATGGAAACGACACAAAAGTGGGTAGTAAAAAGAACCATTTTCGTGTTGTAATTTTGTGGTTCCTATGCAAATCTCCCAGAGGAATTCGTTGTTTCTTGGTAGCTCACTTGAGAATTTCTCGTTGAGGAGTTTCTGGAATTCTTCGGTGTTTTTGTAATTCTCCAGATAAGTTACACATTCTAGAATGTTAATTTGGGTCTTCACCAAGAAATAATACCCGAGGAATCGTACACGTCGACATTGCATTCGTGGATGTAACTTTAAGATCTTCATTTGGGCAATTGAAATTGTAGAATTCATCAAGTCTCTTGGTGTTGTAGTATCTTCAATGAAGTAGAGAGCATTGATGATGGATTTTCCAATTCTGCAATCTAGGGACCAAACTGCATCTGGTCCAGCCAAATGTTGATGGTAATTTTTACCAAACGAAAGTATAGCTAAAAAATTCACGAATTCCATATAAATTGCACTCAGGAACATCACTATGACGACAGGTATTGCCAAAATTACAGCCAAAATGGGGCGAATAATTATGTAAAAATATGTTGGAACTACACATTTTTGAACTGGAAGTAACAACTGAAAATACAAACAAAAATACAAGCAATACAAACAAATATGTAAATGGTTACTAGGATAATAAATTGAAAATGTTACCTTTAAATAACAATAAATGAAGATTGGAATTTGCAAGGTATCTTTGCAAAAAACACACTTCAAACCATCCAACATATTGAAACTTCACACGCGAACTATTTGTTGTCATTTACAAAAATACTCTGAGAATTTCCACAATAAAACACCGCTAAATGTTCATTTTTTGATTATTACTTTATTATTATTACTGTGATGTGTTTCCAAGCAGTAATGCATGAAAACGTTCTCTCGCAAAGTACGAAATTAAATTTAATTAATATCTATTAGAACTCGAAGTTTGCAATTCGAACGCACGCAACTCTTAGAAATGCACATAAGTAATCATCTGTGTGGCAAATAATTGTTGCAAAAACGTGTGGAACTAGATCAACGCAAGAGTCACCTTTCAAATTCGCAATTAGATCACACAAGTTAAGTTAAGTTGAAGGTTTCACTCTCAAGTCTAATGAATGTTACACAATTGTTTATATTAGGTACATAAATTACATTCTGTCAATTTGAATTAACATAATTCAACATCCAGTTAGATTACAAATAAGAAGTCCAAGAATATGAAAATTTTCGTCTTTAAGAGTCTTTAAGAGGTCGACTTGTTGTTCTTTTCAGAAAACGAGCTTCTTGGTACCAAATATCGATCAGATCAGAATTCACTCTTAATTTTCTAGCTATACATTTAATTTTGTAATTGCTTGGAAATGGAATTGTATTGAAGTATTTCATCAGAAGTTGGTGCTCTTCAACTGTGAGGATTGCTTGCAACCAACGAATATTACGATGATGTTTGGATTTTGCTTGATCCTTGATGTCAGGACGTTTTTGCATAGTCTCCTGTCTGGATTCAAACCACTTGAGAAGTTTCTTTCTTGTCAGGCCAGTGTGAGCCTTCAAAAAGGTGAGTTCTTCTTCAGTGGGTTCATCATGAACTTCAAATTGCAGGCATAAGGATTCGAGGTTTGGTCCCCATTTATCCTTAGATGTTTTTGTACACTTTTTTGGGGTTAATCCATCACTTTCTTGACTATTTGATGGTTTGGAATGATCTGTTGATTTCGTCTGAAGTTCGTATTGCAGATAATTGATGTATGAAGATTGGAAGTTTGATTTTGAAGCACTACTTGTTGGTAAATCAGCATTGGTTTCCCCTGTTGTACCTTCAAGAAGAATGTAGGTTTTCGTTTGAGGATTATTTATATCAGTAGTTGATGAAGAAAATCCATCTGGTGAATCAGTTTTTGATGAGTGCTTCATGAAGTTTATCCATGGTATTGCCCAGTTTATTTCTTCAAAGTTGGATAGTTCTACTTCACTTCCATTGAAGTTGTACTTCATGGATTTTGCTACCATTTTATGAGAGGTACTAAAAAATAAACAAATTAAACATTAATTCAGGTAATAAAACAGTACTTACATGAAATTTCACTTGGATCGACATGGAACTTGTCAAAATATTAACCATGCATTGAAATTTTGAAATTTCTGTAAGATAAGAATGACCTGAAGATTTTGCAATCTAAAACTGAAACGATACAAACAATTTACAAAAAGTACCAACAACAAAACAAAGTAACAAATCGTAGTGACATTCGGCTGAATGATTTCTGTTGGGATTGCAATTTATATGATTTATTATTCATCTTGTTCAAGTGTGTAATGTACATTTATAATTGCTCTAGGCTCGTGCGATCATCAACTAATGGTGAAGAAAGTTCACATCTCTATGTACACATCGACAATTGTTGTTTTTTTTTTTGAGTTTCAATTCAATTGAAGCATTCGTCCGCCGAAGATTGTTAAATGTATGTTCAATAGTTTGTTCCCGCATTATATTGCTATCAGAGAAGTTCTTCGTAAAGATATTGTAATTAGAGATATACAGCAAGAGACGAAACGAATAAGTACTCGTGTGATTATAAAAACGACGACACTTACACACAACATTATCAATATCATCAATCATCATCATAGTTAATTAACGCTAGTATTCTTATAAGTATATATGTAAACGTGATTGAAATTATATCACAGCGCATTTTATAGAATTCTTTCGACGCATCTCGAGTAAAAGAACGGCAAGAAATTATTAGGTACATCGTGAATGTTCTCCTTTCCGATCATTTCCAATCAGTGTTTTTCAAAGTACGCATGTATCAAAATGCATCCAAATGTACAGCGAGCGCGCGTACTAATTACAATTAATTCATCATAACGTGAGTGTATAATATATAGTTTCTCATGTATATGTATATAGATAGCTTGCACATGTGTCGTATGTGATAAATATCTCTATTAATATATTCATAGAATTTAGGTACGTTCAATGTTTTCTTTCATTTAATTCCGGTACGTTTAGTTCGCTAATTATTCATTATCATTATTACTCGATAGTCTTATTATACGTGTTTTGCTTTTAGAGTTCTCGTCGTCTCAATCATATCATATTTTGTAATCATAAGGAAACGGTTAACATTTTTTTGTTTTCAGTTTTCATCTTTTCATTTTTTTGAACAGTAGAAAATCAGTCTCATATACAAAGCTTTGTTATATTAATATTCCTTCTTGTTTGTTTATATATAAGTATATTTTTGTTCATTCATTTTATTTGTCATTATTCCCAACAAATTCTTTTTGTACGCAATTAATCGATTAAATGTTGCTATTGCACTACATAACTATCAGGTTAAACCTTCCAAATTTCAACTAAATATTTGCAAATCTCTACGGTTCAACATATTTTACACGCATATCAATTCATGTGTATATTACATTCGAGTAGGTCTAAAAATTTCGAATAAAATTCAACAATTTCCGTACTAAAATCCTCAAAATTTCGTAATGCAAGCGACTAGCGTTGAATTTGGTTTTTGTGCGTTAACGCATCGAATTGTTCCGTCAATTTCAGCGAAAATCAATCAATCAATCAATGGAAGCTGGCGAAAACGGGCAGCGCAATGAAACAATCTCTTCAGGGCTGAACAACAATTGAGAACACATTTACTCGCGCATCGGACCAATTAGTATTTTAGTAAAACTTATTTAGACATTGTTTGTTCGTTGGGCGTTGCTCCTTTAACCATTTAGTCATCGTTATTATTAAATTTCGTATTAATTAGTGCATTTAGGCCATCGTTTGATTGTTTTATGAATAAGTAAGTGTCTCCGGCAAAAGATATCGTACATGTATACGTTATTCGTTTCAAAAATAATCGTTTCTCGATGTATGTGCATTGTTCATTCAACGTTATCATTATCATAGGCATAGTTGCGTTAGCAATTAGAACTTAGAGAGTGCCCTATGCGTACTTACGGCTAGCTTATCATCTAGAAGTGCTTGTAAGTATATCATGAATGTCGTGAGCAAGATCATCGAAAGTAAAACAGACAGATAACATACTTTGCGTCGATTAATATATGGCATAGTTCGTGGCGAGAATGTACAATATATACGAGTAATATTGCTGATTCGTGATTGATCTGAGTTCCTATCATGGTTCGATTACATCGAAATCAAAGAACCACCAAAACGCAGCTATTTACAAGTTAGTGCCCTCGCCCTTTTTGATGCAAATTATATGTACATACGTTTACCCTAAACTTGTTTTTAGGTGTATTCTTCATGTACATTGGAGATTTCTGAAGCTGGTATCAACAAGATTGAAGCAACTATAGAATTTCTTCAAAAGTCTGTCAAACTTCATCAAACTATCAAATCTGAGTGGAACCACCTTCAAACCTTCAGGTAGGCTTCTGTCCCATCTAAAACCACTGGGTACACCTTCATCCAAAATACTTCATCTCCAATGTACAGAAAGAATAAAAACTATCCCCTAAATCGCTTTCAGTTTGATTTCGTTCAATCGGAATGCCCCCCATTTCCGGTAATGAAGACCCTTCGCCATGAAGACTCATCTTCAGCGAATTTGTCAGCCCGATTGAACCGGCCTCGTCGATTCCGACCCGCCATCAGCAACGGAGTCGTTATTGTTGCGCTATTACTGCTTCCTTGCAGCTTTCCGTTGCTTTGGCTTTTGCGTATCAGCAGCTTATCATGCATGGGTTGCAAAAGTGGTGAGCTTGCCCTTGGGGAGTCCTCACCATCTCCACTGTCCAGGCTCTCCGAGGGACTGATGGTGCGGTCACGTCGCTTCAGACTCAACTCGAGCCGTCTCAGAAACCTAAAACAGAGTTTCGTCAAATCGGACTTAATTTTGGGTACCCCATGTTGGACCTTGGGGTTGATGGTACCTTATCTGATGACTAATCGCCCTCAATTTGCTTAGTTTGCTGGTCGTCTTCTGCAATGCGGGCAGGTCGTGGTTGCGGGACGTTTGACTGCTTAGCACCTACGAATAGAAAGCCTATGAATTATTGTGCCAATTGGTCAAGAAAATGGTTCTTGTTGTTGTAATGATATTGGTACTTTTTGCAATATTAATTACATATGGTTCTGGTATGATTTCTTGTTTGGGTCGTTGAGTCGATGTTTGCTTTGTGTTCTAGTACAAGGGTTCGTGATTATTATCAAACTGCAATATGCGTTCATGGGTTGGAAAATGTGGGTTAATTGCCATAATTCATGAATAAATTACTACCCAGTTGGAACGAATTACCGTAATTAACCCGAATGATATGTACAATATCATAATTAGCTAGAGGTCTAGTCAAAAATTTCAATACGTCAGCCATTGTACAAAAATGAATCTAAATTCTAAGTTTGGGCATGCACAAAACGAAGCTTCAACAATCGCATGAATACATTTTCTAGGGATGTTACATGTGGGGCAGATTGCAGTTCGTTAATAAACATAGAAAATGACCTATGACGGACACACATTGAGTGTTCTTAAGCAATTGCTGGCAATCAGTGCAAAATCGACTCGTTGTAATTGTTGTTCATGGCTCTGATCAATGAATGGTAGATGTGTCCATCTGTCTAGAGAAGCGAAAACGTTTGTACAAGGAAGATGTCTGATAAGTAACACATGAACATTAGTAACATTATATAAGAAAAAGATCTATGAGTACGTTAGGAGCGCAATGAAAGCAAATACTTGTCGTTTCGGGTCTCTCTTGGTCGGTAAATTCGGTCGTGCGCATTTTGGCGAAGAGAAAGAGCGCCTCCAACGGAACGCAATTTTGTTTGGACAGTGCGCCTTACAACATCCCCGTCTACAAAAAACCATGCACAACATTTGTCGGCCCTTCATCAAATCATACTCGGTACAGTACATAGGAAAAACAAAGCACTAGAACTGCCATCGATCATCACACCAATCGACCCGGTGGGATCGGATCGCTTCAAACATGGAACGCTCTAGTCATTAGTTGTCGACCATTGGTCATACAGCTAGAAGAGATGGTGGAATGGTTACGTACATCAGCGGGTTCTTCGGGCCGGGGCGGCTCGGTGGCGGGTGGACCGGCATCGGGCCATTCGAGGTTGGCCGCCCAGCACCGAATCGTGTCAGGACTCGGGCTCGACGAGGACTTGGTGATGCTGTCCGAGCTGGACGAGGAGCTCACCACCTGCGAGCGACTCATGCGCCGCTTCGGGCTGGGTTTGCGCGGGGTTTTGTAGGGCAGCTCGAGCTGGTAGGGCGACTTCGTCGGACTGGGGGTTTTCTGTCGGACCAGTTTCTTCTCGCGCTTGCGTCCGGCCTTCCGATGCGTGGGGATGCTGGTGGCGTTGACGCGGTCCGAGCTGGGGAAGTCGTACAACCCATCGGAGTCCGTAAAAGGTAGGAAGTCCTTATTCCGACCGTAGAACTCGGAGGAGAAGCGACCCACTCCACCGGCGGACTTGTCACTAATGGGGCTCTCACTGCGACTACTCACGGGACTTGCAAGCAGCTTATCCGCACTACTCGCCTCTGAATGGACAATGATGGACGGAAGCTGCAAAAAGTCCATTGAAGCTTCACCCGTGATGAATACCTCCAGCTCCTTGGCGCTTTTCACCTCCCCGTCCTCGA
Source organism: Aleochara sp. GC000083 (assembly GCA_030264555.1). Classification (NCBI taxonomy): domain Eukaryota; kingdom Metazoa; phylum Arthropoda; class Insecta; order Coleoptera; family Staphylinidae; genus Aleochara; species Aleochara sp. GC000083. The sequence goes on from JARJDZ010010794.1 coordinate 10,865, forward strand.
TCTTCTCGTCCAAATGGTCGGTACCGATACCTTCGTCGTTGCTTTCGAGGAGGATGTCGTCGGACAAGGTCTCTGAGTCGGAGCGGCCGCGTTGCTCGAGGGGTTCGTTGCTGTTGGAGCTGTTCCCGGATTTGAGGAGGAGGGACGGAAGACGTCCGAGAGTTGGGTGGGTACCTGAACCAGGGCCTGGAGGACCTGGGTCTTCACTCTCCGATGAGTAGAGTGGGTTACTGGAGCCGCAACGTGAGGGACCGGGGCTTGCCATCGAACTGTACCCTGAAGAGCTGAGATTCGACTCTGAGGTGTTATGCTCACCACGTGCCACCATCGAGAATGGACTTAAATAGGTCATCCCACTCGAAGAACTTGGGTTTTTGATGTTGGGTGAAATCGATTCAGCATCGGACTCCCCCTCGCTCATGTTGCACGTGATGGTGATCATTGGTGGCACGAATGGAAGGTCTAGCGATGTGGGTTTGTCGAAGTCTTTCAAGGGTTTACGCGTTGTACCTGGTTTGCTGCTGGCGGCTGGAAACTGAAATGCATCGGAGGCGGAACGCGGGGGTGGCGAACCAGGGAGGATGAGACGTGGGGCATTCTGATGCGTGGGTGAAGGTGTCTCGATGGTGAGCGTCGGAATAATCAGTCTCTTCGGTGCCTCCGGTGAGGTCACTGTCACACTGATACTGGGTATCGATAAATGGGGCTGTCAAACAACAAAGTTAGAACTGCAAAAAAGATGTAGTCAGATGAAATGATGGGGGTACCTTGAGTTTGGCTTTGCTGGTGCTGGCCGCTTGCATGACGGCCGCCTCCTCGAGTATAAGCCCGTCTTCGGCCTGCGGATCGATGGGTATGTCGGCGATCTCGTTCTCGTCGTCGCTGAGCGGTAAGGGTTTTTCGCGTTGGACGGCGCGCCGCATCATCGGCGAGGGCATCGGCGACGGGAGCGGCGTGGGCATCTCCTTGATGGGCGAAAGGCACTTGTTGATTGTGCTGGGTAGCTCTAAGAGAATGGTGGGCGGATGCAGGAAGTTGCTGCCGCTGGCGGCCGCCTTGTGCGCGCTCAGCGTGTCCATGACGCTCAGCTCGATGGTGTGCGCTGCTGCAGGATGAGAGGCTGGACTGTCGGGGGTCGCCATGCTGATGGACGTGGAGGACTCATCGTCGCCGGCGATGTCGTCCTGCGGGGTCGACGTCGTCGGCGTCGTCGAGGGCGAAATGAGCAGCGATGGCGGTAGAGTCATACCGGCTGAACTCGTCGAGAAGCTTTTGAACATGGCGAGGATGGAGTCGGCGCTGGACGGCTTCTGGCGGGCTTGGATACGCCGCGGCGCCGCCGCCGCCGTCGCCAGATCTGAAATGCTGCAACTGAGAGCGGATGGGATGGCCAGCTCGGAGCTGGTGAACGAGTCGCTGCCCTGATTGCTCGAGGTACTGTTGGGTGAGCGCGTGTTGGCGCACGGTGAGGGCGGCGTGCTATTCGGGCGTGCTATGGCGCAACTTAGCCTATTCGATTGCATGATACCTAGTTCCATGTCGGAGCTGCTGCTCATCTCCGCCGAGACCTTGCTGAGCAGCCGCGCGAACGTCACCTTCTTCTCCAGCTTCGGGTCGCTCAAGGTGATCTGCGCCGCTGATGACATCCCACCACCGACACCACCGCCAAACTTGGACTCGCCAGCAACGAGTGACTGCTGCTCGTCATCACTGCTCACGTGCGACCGCCTGCTCATCCTACCGTTGGTGTTGCCTGGAGGGTCGGAGGTGTTGTTGCTGGTGCGCTCCGTCATCTGCAGCAGCTCCCCGAGGCTCACCTTACCAGCACTCGGCTTCGCGCTCGGCGAGATCAGTTGTTGTAGTATCTGCTTCTTTTCTGCAGCGCTCTTTTTGGTTGGAGTGGAATTGTTTCGCTTCTTCTTTGGCGAGGGTGTACCTGATCATGCAACAAAAACAATCACAGCGTTAACGAGGACATGGTCGGTCGGCTGAAGGCTCGGCAGCACGATGGTCAGAGCAACGCGGAAGCCAACAGTTTTGATATCCCCCACACCCTCCCAACCCCGCGTACAAGACTCTTCGAGCCCACCAGCACCCATTCGTCACAGTTACAACAACAAAAGAGAGTGGGTACATCGATCACATGAAAGGAGACATCAGAGAATGCACAAAGTGGTTTGTGAGTTTAGTGGTCGGGTCGAAATGTTGCGTTTTGAGTTTTCTGAATGGCTTTGATGTCATCGATTTCATGTCAACTAATTAAGAGTACTGTTAGTGCACTCTACCAGCCACACGCTAAGCAGTGTCAACTTTGAGGGTTAACAGGACACAAGCAAAAGGTTTGTAATGTTATCGTAAAGAGATCAATCAGTTTCGGGGACACATGTTAGATGGGCAAACTTTCAACAACGTACATGCTTGATGACTTGCTGATTGGAGCAGATAGAAAGAGATAGACTACAATCGGAAGATGTCTGTACTGAGGAGTGGTACGGACCAACATCCAGATCGTTCAAGTTGCGCTAACTGTAAGTGGGACCACTTGGTGCAAATAGCAAGCACACGTAATTGAACGCAACAAGAGTTGACAGAAGGGGAAGATACGTGATGATAGATAGACAGATAGAAAGAGATAGAGATAGAGAAGGTGAGTGTGTCACACCACGACGACGACGGCACAAACGGCCTTACGTCTGATTGGTGGTTTTAGCAAATCGTCCAAACTAAAGGTTCGGGCGGTAGCTGGCGCATAGCCGATGGCGTGTGGACTGGTGAGGCTTAGGATGGATGGCTTGCGGATACCCAGGCGGCCGAACAGCGAGCGGGGAGCTCCCGGACCTGGACTCGGCGTTACGGTAACCGCAGCGGCGCCAGAAGCAGCTAACTGCTCACGTACTGAAGCTGTGCGAAGGCTCGACACTGCAAGAAACGCCCGAGAGCGCAGAGAAACAAACGCATCAAAACGGTCGCCTCCTCCGGATAGAAAGAGATGCAGCATGACTAGTAATTGTAAGAGAATATGGGACGGGGCATACCTCCTCCACGATTGCGATCTTCCTCCTCGGCGAGGAGCTTTTCGATCTTCTCCGGGAAGTGCCGCTTCGCGCACCACACCAGCCCGATGACGCCCATCACGACGAAGACGGTCATCAGCCCCAGCCAGAAGGGTTCGCGCAGCATGCGCTCGCTGAGCGGCTTGTAGGGAATGTGGAGCATGCGACGTTCGCACCTTGTGCCTTCCCACCATGCGTGACAACGGCACAGGAAGTTCTCCCCGCGTTCGACGCACACGCCGCGACCTTCGCAGGGGTTGCCCTCACAGGGTTTCCGCTTCTGTTCGCAGGTGGGACCCACATAACCGGTCTTGCAGTGGCACTTGAAGCTCGTTTCGGTTAGCTCGCATTTGCCGAAAACGCATGGGTCAAGGTCGCAATGGGTTAATGCACAGAACAACCCTGCAAACCCAGAAATATGTCACACTAGGTACAGGTACAATTTTGAATGAAGGGTTCTTACCAGTAAAATGTTTAAGGCACTGACAGAGTTTCTGGCTGCCGTTGTGGACGCACTTGCCCTCATGAAGACACGGGTTGGGATGGCAACTCTCAACGTACTCCGAGTTGTGCTTGAGGACCTTGGTCAAGTAGGTGTGGTCCGGTAGAACCCGTAAGGTACCATTCAATGGGATACCCAGATATCCGTGTTTCTGACGTAAATGTATCGTGTTCAAAAACGAGGTGATGGCGATCGGTGCCTTGGGGATGATCGCATCTCCTTGGTCGTCTTGGTCCTCGTCGTAGCAAAGGTGCCAAGAGGTCCCATTCACTTCCGAGTAGTTGTCGTACACTTCGATGGTACCTTTGTCGTTGCATTCGTTCTCGCTCAGCTTCAGATGGAACAGTTCCAAGGAGATCTGATGGCCGATGGGTGCGACAAAGTGGTCGATGAAGTCGACGTTATGTGGGGCTTCGTCAGGGTAGTTCAAATTGAGCAGGATACCGGAAGAGGCGTTGCTCAAGGTGATGATGTTCTCTTCTTCGACGGCGCCGAGGGTTTTGTAGGTTGCACGGAACCCGCGTCCGGTAGGGCGACCCTTGGTGATTAGAGTGACCCTGAGGGTTTCACGGTTGGATACGAAGCTGCCGTCCGTGATGAGCTCGTCGTTCTGGAACGGACGGAAGGTGCGCGAGTGGTCACCCAGGTTCAAATAGAGACGGGTTTCGTCATCGTAGTCGGTACGATCTAGGTCTTCGAAGTTCAACCACACCCTTCGACCTGGTGGGGCTGTGATGGTGAAGGTGCAGTTGAGATGCGTAAGCAGGAAGAACGGATAGTTGGGTGACTGGAGGATACCCTCCTTAGCTGTCAGCGTTCGCACCGGACATCCAGAAATATCGACAGCATGCCACGTCAACGAGAACCCTCCCCCAGTGATTGAGTAATCAGAATGGAACCTCAACTGCGCTTCGTTGCCTTCAGATACAAAGTTGAACCTGTCCATGTCACTATCATGGGACCCACACCAACGTACCCCTGTACCTCCACCATTCTTCCCCACACTCCTCAACTCCACATAGTCATACAGGCACTCAAGTTGTGACTCCAGGTCCAGTTTCTCGAACCGGACAATAATACGGGTGCGTTCAGGTCCAATGATACGTACAGTAAACTCCAGGTTGTTGTAATAGTTCCCAGGGAAGTTCGGAGTGACTAGTTTTCCTTCAGTCCCATTGACCGTTCTATTGAAGTTGACCCCCTGACCGGAAATGAGTGTGGGACGCTTACAGACATAACCCCCAACCTGGGTGCACTTCTCGCCCTTCCAGTACAACCCACTGGGAAGCATCGGAGTCGGAGACAGGGTCCACTGGACACTCAAACAATGTGAAGCATCCACATCCCGATTATGCCCTGGTAACCAACCCATGTAGTTCATCCGTTGACCATCACTCCATGCGAAGGATCCATCACGACCTGCACGCGCCCCAAGCCAGTACTTCCCCGTGGTGCGATACTCATTCATTTTCCTTATGTTGGTCGTGACAAAACGCTCCTCTTCGGGTGAGATCACCGATGCTAGCTGGGCACGTATCCCTTTGCAGATCTGCTGCGCTGTGGACCACATCACTTCCGGATAGCTGACGAAGAGGTAGCAGGAATGGTTGAACACTTGCAAGCGGTCATCCGAGCATTGGAGCGCTACATGGGAAATGCATTTGCAATATAAATTAGTTTGACACCTTCGAGAGTTGCTTTGTATCGAGCGTACATATTACTATCCCTTTGAGAGGACAGCAACCGGGAATTGAGGGACTAAAGGAATGAAAGCAAAATGGAGGTTTCTAGAGTTGGAAGGAGTGGATACGGGGAGGAACCCCTCGAGGGGTTGTTGTGCTTACCTGCGTGAAGTGAGGGACGTGCGGCTGCATGCCAGAAAAGTGTGCACCAAATTGCATTTAATTTCGTGGATACAATTTGCTCGGGAGGTAACCGGAAGGAACAACGTTAGGAACAACAATTGAGGATGAGAATGGTGAAAGATGACAGCATCCTGTTTTCCTTACCGCTTTCGATGGAGACGCGCGCCTTGAAGCCACCATAATGATGCGAGTAATCCGAGCTGAAGCGCAACTTGAGCCTTGAACCAGCACTCACATGCCGCAAGAGTTTCAATTTGGCGCTCCAGTCGCCGCACACTCGCCGACTGTTATTGCCCCCTTTGTCCCTTATTGCGCTGTGGTTATTGCCCGCCGCCTCCATGATCTCCAAATAGTCATAGCTGCATCTAGAATTCACAAAGACCCGAAATTATTAAATGCCCTCAGTGGTCCATCTCATATTGCAACTTTCAACGCCCTCTAGATCAGTCCAATTAAATTTTTCGATTCCCTCATTGCCCAACTCCCTACGGGAACATTATCTAAACATTTGTAGATGCTCCCCAGAAACTTTTCCAATTAGCCCTAAGTAAACCCCACTAATTCATCTACGTACACAAGATGTCATCCTTGTGCAATCGAATTAACAATTCACCGCTCCCCTCGAAGCGTACTTACGAAGGTTCGTTCTCGATGACGAGCTCCTCGAAGTCGAGGACCAGTCTGTAGCCAGGTGGGGCGATGATATCCGTGTTGCAGTCGGCGTTATCGGGGTACTGGCGTGGGAAGCCGGGGCTGGAGACGGACGCGCGTGGCTGCTGACGGGAGAGGATGAGGCTGCGATTGCAATCTGGCACCCAAATTTCCTCGAGTGGTTCTGCAAGTTCACATGC
>JARJDZ010010802.1:0-20398 GCA_030264555.1 Aleochara sp. GC000083
GAGATTACATCTGAGATTGTCGTTGGAATTATTCATAGTCGCCCGTAGATGACGGTCCATGAGTGGTTTTAATAGGCAGCGCGTTGATTAATTAATTTTATAGGACATGCATTGTTAATGATTTAAGTTTCTATCCGTTGCATTAATGCAACTTGCTGAAACGTTTCCAATTAACCCACACATGCTTAACTTACGGTTTGATATTCCGTTTTTGACACAACTAAAAAATTGGCACTTTAACTTCGGTTTCGCGTAGAAAAAGTTCTTGGAGTGTTGAAGCACTCAGCGTCAAAATGTTAACTGCATACTTATGAGTACACTTGCATAGCGTCTCCCAAGAAATATCGCGGACAGGATGAATGTACTTGCGCTCGTTAAAGGTCTCATCTTTTTTAATTGAATTTCGCCGTAAATTGGCCGAAAACATATTTATTTCGATTTGATTAAGCCAGTCGACTGCGTGCGCGCTGGGTGCTGGAAGCAGTCCAGTCTATTTATGCATAGCATTAACATGTGCATAAGTTTTTACGTTCAACTCGGTCAATTTCAGTCGCTGTTTAAGGTCGCAACCCGTCAAATCATAAAGGAAGACAGATAAAACGCGTTAAATGTTGCGCAATTAATTGCTCTTGTTACATATTTACGATGCAAATTTTGAACTAGCACGATGCTAGAAGTGGATTTCTGGTTTAATTGGAAGTCATTTGGAAATTTATTGTTTGTTCAAAGTTCACATTTTTGGCGGACGCGCGCTCTTTCAAGTACGTTTTGATTTAGCGCAAGATTAATTACATTTGCAATTCAATTAAAAAACAAATGAGTGCTTAAAGGCAAGAGAAATTAATCAAACAAATTGCACGATTATATTTCATAATCTTATTCGTATATTTTGAGTCAGTTTTTTGCACAAAAAGTTCTAAAACTTTTCGAATAGATTTCATACGCATATATTGATAAATCAAATCGTATAGCACATTAAAATATTATTCACATATTAAAAATATTGACAGTTAAATAGTATTCGATTAATATGTACAAAAAGGGCGTAATTGAATATCTCAATATGTACACGTGCAATGATCCTGTTACAATAGTTTCTTTAGTTTATCACAGAAAGGGCTCTCGCATTAGCCCAACGGCAAACGACTTAGACGTGTGTCGTACATCAACTCGATTGTGGAATCATCACGAGATCAGTACTTATTCGAGGGCCCTGCCTCCCCCGGCTTGTTAGGAAGTGGCCTCAGAGCCATTTTGGCACTACCATTAGACGCCAACGAGTGCTTCTTAGCTTCTTCTTCGTCGGCTTTATTCTTCAGTTCGGAGTAAACGTGGACGGCCGCATCAGCGGGCTCAGAGTACTGCTGATTGACGACAGTCTCCTGATAGGCATCAGCATCGATCAAGGGGAAGTTGATCCGTTCCTCCATGACCTTCAGATAGTCATCAGTTCGTTGGTGATGCTGCACCGGGGCATTCCCCGATTGCATATTTCCAAGCTCCTCATATAAATGTGCCTCTTCGTCCTGCCGATTATTATTCGTGTAGCTTTCTTCAATGACGAATCTCTCGTACAATGCTTCAATCACTTCGCGCGCTTTGTCCTTTGTCTCGGGATCCGTCAACTGATCCCGCAGCGTCTGTAGAAGTTCGCTGGTCAGTTCGAGGTTGTCGACATCCTGCACGTCGTTATTTCCGCCGCCTCCAACCATGGCGCCCTCATCATCCGGCTGCACTTCCTCGTTTTCGTATGGACGCATGCAGTATCCTTTCGTGCGCAGCCACAGCGCGCCCCTTACAAGTAATATCACAATGGTGGCGAACACGGCGAGCACGAGCAGCCCGATGAGGGTGAACAGCACCGCGATGCGGCTCTCGTTGGCCGCCTCCTCGGCGGGGAAGGTCGCGTTCGTGATGGGCTTCGTGATGCCGTTGTACGGCTCGCAGTTGATGGCCACCTGGGGCCCGCAGACGAGCTGCGTGTAGTTGGCCATGCTGATCAGGTCCTGCTGGATCTTGAAGCAGTTGGCGATGATCTCGCTGATCTTGCAGTAGCTCGTCTTCAGCGTCTGCTCCACGTTGGGGTTGTCGGCCATCAGGGCGGACATCCAGGCGGCCATTCCGCATCGACAGTCTTCGTGGAAGCTGTTGTCGTCGAACTTGAAGTCTACGAGACGCTGTTCCAATTCGGGAATGGAGTCAAACGCGTGCGCCTCAACGTTGTAGATTTCGTTCTTGCAAAACGAGAACTTCATGTTGTTTGAGTTGTATGGGACTGAGAGGAAGTTCTTCTCCAGGTGCTGGATGATATTGTCTTCGACGACGACTTTGCTCCAATCCCGAAAGACGAAGCTGTATGGGGACAACCTCGATAGTTTGTTATTCGAGATGACTATGTTTACAGTCACTGAGGAGTTGATTGCTCCTGATTCAACTGTTGTTATCCTGCAACGAAACAGTTTAGTATGTGATGTCTTGAGTACGACAAGTACTTACGAGGAGAACTCGATGGTGAGGTTCGTTATAGCGCCCGTGATTGCTTGACTTTCGAGCGTGTCCACAGTGCAATTGCTCAGCAGGAATAATTTGATGAGGGTGCCTTCACTCAGAGCCACCGAGTGCAACCTCCCGATGTGCGAATTGTAAACGAGAATTGCACTGATGTCATTGGCGACAAATGCACCCGTGTCGATATTTTCGATGCTACAATCGCGAATTTCGATTGATGATAGGGCAGAGACGAACGCACGCTGAGGTATGTGCGGTATCGTTACGTTGTGGAATGAAATCTGCGACAGAATTGGGTTGGTGACATTTGCAGCGAACATCATTAGGTGTACTTACATTTGTTACAACTCCATGTCTTCCGCGTTCCGTGCGATTCTCGAAATGAAATGCCCCCGCACTCAAATTAAGCCGATTGATGTTGGTCAATTTAGCCTCTTGCAACCTGCTGAAGACGGCTTTGCGAATATCGACGTGTTCGCAATGCGAGATTTCGGTGCGAATCGATGTCTGAAACGAAGTGCGAAGTAATTAGTCCATTGTTGATTGTGTTATCATATGAGCGGAAATGTATATTTATGTTTAGGCGCCGCGCAAAAACGCAATGAAGAATTCCGGTGTGACGCATTCGCATTTTGATTGAATCCAATTGCGCGCGCTAACAAATTATACAAATGTAGCCCAACAATGACATTTCGGTAATGGGTGAATTAACTGGAATAACTGTTATGCAAACCATACCATGCAAAAATAGGTCGTCAAGTTATTCAAATTTTTCCTTACTTGATATGATTTATTTTACTTACGAGCATATTTTGAAAAGCCCTATTCTCGAGGACGAAATAGTTGCATCCATAGACCTGCAGGTCGAGAACCGAGGAGGTTTTGATGTTATCGAAAGCCTGCTCATTGATAACAATGTGTTTCGTCTTGTCGAATCGCAATACTTCGAATCCTGATAGATCCTGGAAACTGAGCGCGTAGATCTTGATCGTATTCCCACCGCGAATGTACAACTCCAAGATGTTATCCGGAATCGAACCTCTGCGTATTTCGATGTCCTGCGGAAAACAAAGCAAACAAAAAACGTAAATAACCGGATGAAAATTGAAATGTGAAAAAATAAACGCAGGAAAGCGTTCGGCCGTGATTGCGCTGCGCGAACGCCCACACCAAACGCTATTTTTATGCGTGTTAGTTTTTTCAATGGCTGGATAATTACGTGCAAGGTTATTTCGCTGCAGAAACCTACATGTAATTAACATGGCTTACGGACATTGAGGCAACCAACGACGGCATGCATTTAATTGTATTGTGTAATAAGTGCACGTTGCACATTTGTTGCTGCTGCAAAGTTGCAAGTTTTTGTTTACGTGGAAACTTGAGAATAGACCAGCGCTATTATTGCGTTCCCACATGGTGTGTAGTTAATTTAGACTCTAATTGGGTGGGCAAAGAAATGGCATTGATTTTAAACGAGTTGATTGTTCAATTTTCTGGTTTAATTATATGGAAAATTGGTGCAATAGTTCATTTAGGATTTTCGTGCGTTGATTTATATGATTTTGTGACATCGTCGTTCATGCATCGTTTCATTTTCATTTATTTTCTTATTAGTCAAAAGAAGGTGGGTTCAATTTATGGCGAAAATTTAATTGATTTATCCCATCACAAAATACACCGGATATAACTTTTCGATTCAGGATTATTAGTTGGATATTAGTTATAAATGCAACGTTTTGAAATGAATAATTACATGAGTGGAAACGATTTGTAGTTTTCTAGCATTAACAATGCAGGAAGGTCACATATTTACAAGACGCGCAATGAATCCGTAATGTTTACACGAATCGTGGAACGTCCGTCCGTTAGGAAGAATATTTGCTTCCGGTTCGTTCTTCAGCTCATCACTGCTACATATTGTATCGTGGAGACTTCGAGGAGCATCTTGTTTATTTCCCCTTTTCCTGTCAATATTTACACTCCCATTCGGCGCTCATGTAATTCCGAGCTCGTTACCGAATTCAATAGGAAATGGAAATAGTAAAACGGCATTTTTAGCTCTTTGTTTATCGACGCTACTTCCTTTGACATTGGTCGTGAAGAACTGCGCTCATTGTTTGCAGCTTCGATTTAAATTAAATCATGTTTTCAATTTAAAAAAACCAAATGTGTTTTGTATGCCCCCGGCTGACGACTCATTGATTATTTGTCAGGGTGGATATTTTTAAATTTAATTGTTCGCTGTAAACGAGTTCCAAGTTTTGTATTTTTAAAGAACTTCAAGAAGGGCGTTTCCTGAGCTCGTATTGCGGAATCGGCCGACATTCTTTTCGCATAATGTAAACGCGCCGAAATTGAAACGACACGTAATGCTATTTTCGTTGAATTGCCAATCGTCTGCGACCGAAACGCACAAACTTTAGCATCGGTCGACATGTCGTCGTCGTCGTCATTGCAATGATAGCATTGCAATGATAGTCTTGGGCGACAATGTGCATTCCCCTCGAGTTCGCAATGCGGCGTGGTGATAATGAATGAAGATGTGCTTGATGAGAGGTCAAGCCGCTCTTGCCGCTATTGACCTTAGGCACGGCGCGGCGTTCTGGTAACAAGCCACAATGGGACAGATCAAGTGATAATAAACGTAAAAAAGTTGCGTTTGAACGCGCACGCCGCCGCCTCCGACGTCGGTTGTGTCGGAGGTACTTAAAATAGCCCTTTACGTTGCAGTACAAATTGTGCAGTTGCCTCCTCTATTAGATGTGCTACATACGGTGGCTCGGATTGAAACAACTGGGGAACAACATGCATTTCGTTCAATGAACTTGCCGTCATTTATTCCCAATAGGCCGGATACACGAAAATGCGTTGGGGCGCGCGATATGCTCAGCGATAAGAGCATATGGGAGCGATTGTTGCATTGTTTTGTTATTACGCATGCCGAAGACAGTGACGGTTTTAGTGCAGTTTCATTAGAATTATCCCAATTTAATTGCAACAAGTCTTGCATCATTCAAAAGATTCCTTTGGTCAATGACTGTACTGGAATTAGTATAACATTCAATTCGCAAAGATAAAATTTCTTATATAGAAACTTCAATTTGATTTTTACCTAGAAAATTTGATGTCGAACCAAGCTAGTTGAAATAGTCCTATTCCAGTTTTCCATAACTGATGCCATCCCTGGTCTCATATTTCCCCGTGGTCGTTTATTGCCCATGCTCAACAAATTTCTGGATGGTCTGCCCAATTCAAATTCATCCAGAACGACGAGCAAAAATTGCAACATTCGCTGAATCCAACCCTCTCTCGTATTCGTGTAACATATTACCTCAATTCGCCTCGATTATGCCAGCAATTCCCAATCCGCGACTGCAATTCGGTTGCGAATTCGCTTCTGCATTTCATTGTTTCTAATTGCCTTTTTTCATCACGAGCGTGCTCGGCGCGGCGCAAGGAATTTCCTACGCGTGTTAACTATGCACTTATCGCTCCGACATAGAGAGAGCTCTCGGCTCATAAATCCCATCGGATAAATTTAGATCGCAGATTGAAATAACCAAGCGACGCGGTTGTATTTGTACCGGCGAAAACTTCTGGCGTTTGTCGCGTTTTGCAAACGCGTATCAAAAAGGTGACTTACGGCATGCAAACCAGATGACGACTATGACTCAAATGTTAGTTTTATTTGTCAGTCTGTCGTTTTCATGCGCGTTCGGAGAAACGCAAGAAACGCGAAGAAGTATTTTGTTTTCTAAAATATCAGTCCGCATTACATGTGATTTATACAGGATGAAATTCATTTTGTTCAGAAACTATTTACGCGTAGATAACTTCAATAGCAAGAATGATTAGACTTTCTCATTTGACCGGACTAGAATATTGAACTTTGTGTTTCGAGGAGAGCTTTCTTCAATTTGTCTATTTGTTGATTCGCTGCATGTGCAATCAATAAACAATCTGCACGTCTCAATCAGTTTCGAATGCATCTTGCAAATTGGCAACAGTATTTACGAAAGACCTCCAAATGCAGTTGGTTTAACGCGTGACTTAAGTTAATTACAAAACGCTAACTGTGCTTCTGATCTGATCGGCGCGAAACTCGTCGTAGAAAGTTACATTAATTATTTCTCTCGCGTCGACGTCTGTCTACTTGCAATTATTAATTGCGCGTTCTGCTTTCGTTTTTGTTGATAATAATGCCTCGAGAAACCACGCACCTTGTTTACATCACGAGATAAATTAATCTAAATCAGTAATTCCGATAATATGTATTGATTAGTCATTAAAATCTAATTGAAGTTTATTTCTGGCGTGAGTCATTTCTACAATTTGCTTATTAGAGAGGCATAAATCAACGATAAGTAAAAGCAAATGTTATCGTTAAATAATGAAAAAAATGCATTTATCTATCTAAATGAAATAGAATCACAATCACAGCTCGATGGCTTTAGTGCAGTACAAAGTTATCAATGTGTACAAAGAGATACCCTGAGTAAATTTCAATGCATAATGGCTTCATCGACCAGCATGCCTTCTGTCAGGCTTAATCGAAATTGATGAATCGACCGAGACAATAAGAGCCCTAAGCACCTTAAAATTGGGAAAGGATCGGAACGATATTGGTCAACAATAACGACCCAAGAAATGGAGCGTTTCGCTTCATCGATCAAGTCTGGTCTTGGTCGCGGTAATGAAGTTTATAGTGCGCATAATAAAAATCTCGGCAACTCGTTAATAGCCAATTGTAAATCTCGGCCGCAGCTCGCGCAAGTTGAGGTGCATCAAAACGAACTGTCATGAAATATTATTTACGAGTGTTTAATTTTTCTTAATTAAAACTCTCATTCACGATGCACTCGCCTCAATGCTAGTAGACCATTCAGCTGTTCGCATGGCAGAGATGACGAGCAGACACAACGAAACGAATGAGCCAACGAATGGAAACAACGACAGAAATAAAGAGAAGGCACGCCAACATAGAATGAGGGCTTGGTGCTTTTACTTGCGCGTCTTCAGCTGAATTTCAATTTCTACGGTAGCCGAGCGTCGCGCTCACTCGCAGTCACTCACTTGCGGTGCATTTTTTATATTCAACAGGAAGTGCCATCTCTAAAATTATAATCAACTATTATCCACTGAAAGAAACACTGGCTGAACACACTACATTTTTCGGCTACTCGAAATTCCGAAATGCTTCGTAAATCACCGCCGTGAAAAGCTATGTAAATTTATAGATAGAACCTTATTGCTTATCGGATCGCTTCATTAAAGCTGTTTGAACTCTTTGAACTATTAATATGCTTCGGCTTCAGGTGATGCGATAGACTTTGCATCTTGAGCTTCTCATTCATCACGATCTAATTTCGAGAGATTATGAAATATTAAATGATCTACCAACAGCGTGCTCGTTTATGCGCGGGCATGCAAAGCATATGGTTCAATGAGACCTCAACTTGTCGCAAAGTTAATTGGAAAAAAATTGAACGACGTAAAACAGAAGAGTGCATCTCGGCCGACCGAGACACTATTCTCTTCAAGACGTTATTAGACGTTGAACCACTCAAAGAGAGTAAAAGATAAAGAGTCTGCTGGGTCTGGGGTCTCAACGGCAACCTGTTTCAGCACTCTGAGCGGTTTTTTAAGCACCTCGATTCACTACAGGGTGTATCCAATCGTACGCAAAGTTCTTCTTCAATGATTGTTTATTTCTCGCTTATTATTCATTAAGAAGAAGCATTTATTTGCAAGTCGCCTTTTCCTGCCTCGCCGTTTTCTTGCTTGACCGACCAGCAGAAAACAGGCTGAAAGCTTGATCTGATAATGCCGATTAAGCAAACGTGTCTTCCGTTTGCACGGCAAACAACTTCTTCTCCTTTGAGTGTGTGCCTCAATGACGTTTGGTGGTAGACAATCTTGTCTGTAAACGGCGAGGAGCTGTAGATTGTATTTTTTCCTCGGAAATCTTGTCGGCGTAGCACTCATTTTGATAAAATTCTTTGCGCTGATGACAGCATGAAGGAATATTTAAATTTTTAGATTACGGAATAACGCACCTTCGTGATTCAGATTTCCGTGATTACAACCAGCATTCGCCTATATTTCCATTCTAACAAAGTTTGAATTTGTCCGTTTGAAAATTCTTCTCTTGTCTGCCCATGGAGAAGATGCGATAAATACCATTTTGGGGGCTCCCTTTGTAGCTCCCACGACTCAGGCAAAACGTGAGGGTGCGGTTCTAAATGTACACGAATGGTACGAGGGTATCGAAACAAATGCATTCTTTCAAGTGTAGATTTCAAGCTGCACGAATTTATTTTCGAGCAACACCGGGCATATTTTGAGTCATGTTTATTGTCACAAACGCGTTCCCAACGCGTGCTTTCTTCATGCGTGTCTCTTTGTTTTGCGATAATCATAAATGTTATCAATGTTCAATTATTCGCTTGCAAATCAAACTTTTCCTTTGTTTGGTGTAATGCGTGAGCAATTTTCGACCAATTCGAGGAACTTCAGAACTTATCTACCGGAAAAACTTATTAATTGTAGTTTTTCTTCGTTGAGCTGGTCACTTATTGTAGAACAATTCAACTATTATTACTATTATCATGCGTTTGAATTGATCTAAACAACAAAAGCCGTTCTCGTTATTCGTGTAATTATTAAGTTAACTTCTAAATAAAATCCCGCGGCTGTTTGTTTATTCTTGCGCGCATCGAAATCCCAGACGCACGCAATTTCTTTGCGAACAAAGCAAATGTTTTCCTAACTATAATTAATCCATGCAGTCTCTCATTTTTGAACTTATCATAACATTTACTTGTTATCAAAGCGAGCAAACACAACATAAATTACGAAATCATCTTGCCTGAAATGTGTCGAACGTGCAATTGATCACTCGCCATGAGTTCTTCGTCGCGCAATTGCATCCCGGTGTCTCGCATAATTTGACCCCGTCGTAATTATCCCTTTTGATCGCACTTGCGCTCGTTGGTGATGGAATCGATGCACAGCAGCTTGCCAACATCACCCATAGCAGCATTTGGGTAACAGTCCGCTGGACACCCATTATTTTCGCACATTATTGGCACTTTTCCGCGTACAATTTTCCGAACTTCATGTTGATGTTGTTTGTTGTCGTCGATGTTTTCACACACTCTTTGGGCCGAAGAACGGTTGCTTATTGTGAAACGCGCACGTTGCACTCGCCCGTCACCGTGCTCGACTTCAACGGACCCGTCCGACCGAGCTCTCTCTGCGTTTGAATCGTTTGAATGGACTTGAACCAACTTGGGCGGCTCTCTTGTTGGCTCGCTGTCGATGCTTGGTGCTGGCTGTTATTAAAAACTGCTGGTCGGGTAGGGAGAATCATCGAGAGCATGCTAAGTCGCTGAGAACCCGACGGAGATGCGCTCATTACGAATAGAGATAGACACGACGCAAGGATAACATGTTACTGAGTACGCTTTGCGCACTAACTACACTGAGTAATCCAGTGTGTAAAAAAGCTGGCGCGACATAAATATCTTACAGGCGTTCACATATGCTGTTGTTGTTGATGATGATAAGAAACAGTGGGTTTTGACTCATTGGTCTTGCATTTTGCACACACGACTAAACACTCTTAACGATGATTTATAAATCCGCCAAATTGATTGATTGCTCAGCGCGTAAATTAAGTTCATTCATTCATTGTTTTATTTCAGGGTCCATTCAAACGAGCGGCTGTTCCTGCGCGACTTTGTCGGCTGCGTGGCCGGTTCGAGTGGCGGACGTCTGGCCCAATGGTTACAACCCGGTAGCCGCGTTGATCCCTCGAAATGCCATGTTATCTACACGAGGGACGAATTGCGATGCGGTTGGCCCACGATCATCACCGTGCTCACATGCGACCAATACAAAGATATCGTGCACGTCGCAAACATGAAGGTGGAGGTCAAAGCGATCCCCATCGACAAAAAGGAGCTCGGCGATTGCGATGCCGGGCGCAAAATGAGGCGGGTCAGCCAGCCGGATCCGCTAACATTCGGTGGGCTGCCGCCTCCATCCCTGCATCATTCGTACGAGACTACGACCCGCGACAAGATGTGCTTCCACTCAATCACGGTGATGAAGCCTTATCAGAATTATTCTTTTGAAGAGTTGCGCTACACGTCGCCGCCCGTGAAGCGCTCCAGCGAAAATATGCTCGTTCGTCCAAATGGGGATGGCAGCTACAGCGCGAATTGGACACCCGCCTCAATCGGCTGCTATTCAATACTCGTTAATATTGATGGCTACGAGATGGAGGAGCAATTTCGGGTGGAGGTCAAGGAGCCTCCACAGGGTATGACGCCGCCCAGTCAAAATTTGGCGAAGAAGTCCACGCATCAGCCGAGCAAGTTGCGTAAATTCGTGGCGAAAAATTCGGCTGGTTTGCGAGTTCGGGCTCATCCCTCTTTGCAAAGCGAACAAATCGGTATTGTTCATGTTAATGATACGATTGCATTCATTGATGAGATCCATAATGATGACGGAGTTTGGCTAAGACTCTCTGCTGATACGATTAAGCAATATTGCGAGGCACCCATTATTGAAGCATGGTGTCTACAGTACAATCAACATTTAGCTAAAACGCTTCTACTTCCGGTCGAGGAGCCAAAGTCAATATTGGATCAGGTGATATCTGAGACAATCATGCGCAAATTACCAGAGATTCATGACAGGTAATTTTATACTTTTATTTAAATTCCTATGAGTATTTATTGTTTTTATTAATTTAGGCGTAAAGCGTCGACTGGATTTCATGGCGGTTACCAGGTGATTAAGTGCGGCGCTTCCGGCCACAACGTTCGCAGCAAACCGAGCTTGAAAGCCCCTCCAGTTGGAATGTTAGTCTTAGGAAATCGAATCGGAGTTAGCGAATACATCGTGAACTCAGACGGTTGCTGGGTGCATTTAGACCAAGCAACAAAGGAAAAGTATTGCTTCAATACTGATGGAGAAGCTTGGTCATTGGCAATGGGGCATAACAACACGTTATATCTGGGTATAGTCAATCCCAATGACATTGAACCGTTGGTTTCCACCAGTTTAAAAAAAGGCTTCGATTTTACGCCTAATCCGCCTGACCCGCAATTTACCTTTAATGCGTTACCAACGCCACCAACGAGGGTGGAATCAACAAGTAACCCGTTTGTGTTCGGAGACAATCCACCGAAAGTTCCTAAACGCGAGAAGAAGGATCCCAAATTGAGCGGTTTACCCAAGTGGTTCACAAATGAAGATGGCAAAGAACCCGAATACACTGGGGTATCGGTCAAGGAATTGGTCAAAGCCATTGGGGAATCCAGAGCAAATGGTAATGGAGTCACACCCCCAGATACCCCAAAACGATCTTGCAGCCCAAAGCATGTTTCGCCACGATTGGGTAGTCGATGTTCAAGTCCGGTTTCGATTCCACGCTCCGAGGGAGTTTCTGGCAGTCCCCAAGGATGTGGTTCTCCCAGAAGTATTGGAGTTTCACCTCTGGTTACAGGACCAGACACATCAGTTCGTAGTGGTTCTGATACCAGCGCTTTTATTAGTAGTTTAACCCGAGATTCGCCCAGTATGCAACCAAAAGATTTATCTCCAACACCAAGCCCAAGTGGAAGTTCTCTGCAAACACGATCTGAGAGCCCCAAGCCAGAAGTTACCGAAATCTCAGAACCGCAGAGCCCTAAGAAATTAACACAGACTGGGACCCAAACATCTCCTGAGAGTTCAAGTGTTGGGCCACAAATTAAAGGTACATTTTCCATTGGCGCGCCTACTGGCAAAGAAGAACCCACCAGAGTTTCTCCAAAATTGATTCGTAAAGATCGCCCTGGACTCACGAAAAGTAGAACTAAGCGATCAATTTCTCCATCGAACTTTCAACAATTGCCCACTGGCAATAAAGTTCAATATCCAACAAATGAACCTACGAAGGAAGCAATGAGCCCGTCTGTAGCTGAATCGCTACGCGCCGTTTTCGCCGCATTTTTATGGCACGAAGGTATCGTGCACGATGCCATGGCATGTGCCTCGTTCCTAAAATTCCATCCGACATTGCCGAAGCAAGGTGCAACTGTTGTAACGCGTCATAACTCTTCCAGCCATCCTGTAGATAAACGCCAACAGGAGTTGTCGAAGGAGGAGCGCGCGCGTCAACGACATTCCGTCGAAGTGTCGAATGCCGGTAATTACTTGCACATTCAACCATCAACGTTAGAATCGCTGACGCGCTCTGCGGCGAATGCGAGCGCGAATCGCTGCAAAAATCGCAAGCCAGCCGACACGATCAAAGAGGACATGCTCTCCGAGAATAATGCGTTTGGATGTCAAACGATCTCCGTGCTGCCGCCCGCCCTCAAATGCCTCGTCTATCTCTGGGAAGAGCTGACGACTAATTGCATACAGGCAATTACGCAGCAGGCATTCGCGTCGACGCCAACCCACAACAAATCGAAGAAGTACGAAAAAATGAGCTCGAAGGAAAAAGATAAGAACGCGACCGGCGTCGTCGTCGCGGAAAAAGAAGGCAAAAAGAGGAAGAAGAAAGCCGCACGCAATTACTTGGAAGAAATTGGTTTCCCAAGCTTCCCGCACGCGACCAGCGAACGCGAAACGCTTTGTGAATTATGCGGCGAAAGCTTCCTCCATCCCGTCACATATCACATGCGACAAGTGCATCCTGGCTGCGGCCACCATTCGGGCAGCAAGGGCTACAATTCAGGTGGAAACTACTGCCTGGGATGGGCGGGCAACTGCGGGGAAGGTGGCGTGCGTAAGTATTTCAGAGCGTCATTTTCCAATTGACTTTTATGGCATGTGTTTCGATATTACAGCGGGAAGTTCCTGGTATTTATTATGCGAGGGATGCCGCGAGAAATTCATGAAGGCGAATAAATCAAGTGCGCGCGGCAAATCTGCGCCCAACAGACGAAAGAGCCCCTTTGTTAGGTCGCTAATATCGCCGAGTACGAGTGCAGGAGTCGATGCGCACATCATGATGAAAAATAACGCCATGTTTTTGTTGGACTTGGCGAGCGCTGCTGACTCTGCAATTGCGCATCCACGAAGACCTTCATCCCAGGCTATGCCATCGGTGTCCGAAAATAATTCTCCACCTGATTTGGGGGGACCATTTAGCCCTCTACCACCATTTCAATGTTTAGAATCTCTGGGGGCTTATTACATGGAGGATGCTCCATTTTACGAGGAGGTTCTTCGACGACAAAGTATTTGCGAAAATGCGTTTCCAGGACCTTCAAACGGCCAAAGGGTAAATCAGTTATTAGTTATTTAATTTGAATATATAACGCTTGATTTCAGCCCTTATCGGATGCAACCCTCCAGGATGAAACAGAGAGTTCACGAGGAAACCGCTTTCATCGGTCGGTTTCAATGGGAACCAACGGAATTCCTTGGCTGAAAGCTGGCCTGGATGGGAGAGTAATCATGCTACGGAAGCGGAACAATAGTGGTAGCGAAACCCAAAATGAAGGAGGATCTTCACTGTTGTGCAATCCGTCAGCTACGTTGTTGAAGTTGGTGCCCAAAATGGATTCGTCATCTACAGTCACTACAAATCAGTCAAATCACTCCTTAAACTCGGAAAATAATTTGGAAACGTTATCACTCCTTCAGCGACCTGTGATGATGTTTTTAATCCAACAACATGACTTGGACGCCTTGCAGCTGGCAATGCGACAAGCCTTGAGGAAAGCAATGTGTCGCGTTTACGCAATGCAAGCTTTAAATTGGCTTCTAAAGTCTGTAACGCAACCGGTCTGTCTTCACGATTTATTATGGTGGTTCGTTACATCATTGACACCCAGCGATATAGAATTCGAGAGTGATGATGACAACAAACCGGCCAAAAAACTGGATGAACAGGTAAAAATTTAGATATGTTTTACGCAGCTTCAAAATTGCATTTGCAGGAAATGAACGTCTGCGAACATCCCTTGTCCGATATTTCAATCGCTGGAGATGCTGTCCATCCGTTACTAGGAACATTCCACAATCTTTTGCAAACGATTGCCGATCTTATGGTGCTCCTGCCAATGGGTTCTGGGCTTCAACAAATGGCAGTACGTTGTTGGGGTTTGCGTTTTGCGCCATCAGATCACACCTTCTTGCATCGCTCGCAAGTATTCAGCAACATCAGTAAAATATTATCACGCAGTGAAGAAATCGAAGATACAACCGTGTCCATGCATGAGAGCAATCTCAATTCACAAGTCTGCACAGTTGAAACCCTCAAAGATCTCACATCACATTTGGAGTTTAAAGCAAGTAGCAGACAGGCAATGATTGGTAGTTTGATCGATGGTTCAACTGAGACTTTTTGGGAATCTGGCGATGAAGATCGTAATAAAACCAAAAGTATTATACTCGCATGCGCTCCAGGTCATCATCCAAAACTAATTTGTGTTCATCTTGATAACTGTCGAGATTTGGCTGTAAGTAGTATGCACGTGTTGTTTAAATTGCTCTTTAATTCAATTTGTAATTTTAGAACAAGGTCTCCAGTATCGTTTTCTACTCCGGGCCGAATACTGACGAACTGATAAAAATACGTAGCGTAGAAATAGAGACGAGACTCTTAGGTGGATGGATTAATTGTCCTGTTAATGGTACTTTTTCAATTAGCTAACTGAGGTGCTTTAATTTTAATTAATTTTTTTTAAGATGGATATAATGAGTCTGTCATTAGATTGGAGTTCAAAGGACCAGATAATTCAATCCGAATACGACAAATTCGCGTTCTTGGTCTGATTGATGGAGAAACCATTAAAGTTGGCAAACAGTACAATGCGACAACAATTCAACAAAGGAATTGTGAGTCTGAAACATTGCGTGTTTTCCGATTGATTACCTCGCAGGTATTTGGTAAATTAATAACTGATCAACACGATCAAAGTCAAGAATCGCCTTCGGTCTCAGCTAGTGAAAGTATTGAACCATTAGAAGAGAGCAACGATTTGAGAGAGCACATGGTTGGAATCTTGTTCAGCAGAAGAAAGTTAACTCATCTGCAAAAGCAAGTAATTGTGCATATCGTCCAGGCGATTCGCAAGGAAGCAATGCATTTGCGTGAGGAATGGGAGATGAGTTTATGCTCGCCTCCAAGTTCAGTACCACTGTCTGATACTCAAAGTCAAGATGCTACAAAATCTTCAGACACATACTGCTTTGAGATGCTCTCAATGGTCCTCGCATTGTCTGGCAGTTCTGTGGGCAGAGCATACTTGTCACTACAAGGTGGCTTGATTGGTGATTTGCTAAGTTTGCTTCACACGGGAAGTGCTCGTGTTCAACGTCAAGTAACATCGCTTCTAAGGAGGATCCTACCGGAAATTCCCCCAGACGTGTTTGCTAAATTGGTAGGCGTCACAACGCTGCCACCAAAGGACTTTAGCATAGTCTCAACGATGAATAAGGGCGCTGGCGATAGGTTTGATACAAACATTCCAGGTATTTTAGATGTATTTTTGAGCGTCATTGCAAAATCGCTATCGGTTCAAGTAAAAATGAAAAGTAAGAATAACTCGGGGGTAACGTCAAAGGACATTAATACGGTAACCCTTGCAACGTCAATACCCCCGAAGGAATGCCCAATGTCACAATGGTGGTTACGTGGGGCAGTCAATCATAAATTGGCTGAAGTTATCGTTCATTTAATCAAGGATTTAGCATCTGTAAGTGGATAACATGGTGAATTTTGTATGTTCTTTAATTCAGTGTTGTCCCCAGGGAAAATTATCCGAGCAGTGGGCAGTAATTACAAAAGGTGCGATTGCCCAGAACATTATCAACCTAACTCACTTGTCAGAAGAACAAAGAATTCCTAATTCCTGCCTACGTACACCAACCATCTGGTTAGCTTTAGCATCTCTATGCGTGCTGGAAAAGGATCATGTTGAACGGCTCTCGTCAGGTAAAGCAACATTTTTAGCCATTTGTCTTTTCTAAATGAAGTTTTAATAGGCCAATGGGCGAATCATGAGGGACAACCAGCACTTCCACGGCCTACCTGCACGAACCATGACGACGGCGAAACCAACGCCGTGATTCAGTGCAATGTATGCGGAAATCTTTGCGCTGAATGCGATCGTTTCTTGCATCTGCACCGAAAAACGCGCCACCATCAGCGGCAAGTGTGCAAAGAGGAGGAGGAAGCCATTAAAGTGGAATTGCATGAGGGCTGCGGCCGCACCAAGTTGTTCTGGCTGCTTGCATTGGCGGATGCGCGCACGTTCAAGGCACTCATCGAATATCGCGATGGTGGAACACGTACCCGAGGAGCTGGAGCAACTGGCGTGTGCCGTTTTTGTGCGGCGATTGGGAGTTCAGGCTTGCTGGCGATCGGCAATGTTTGTGCCGATCAGGAGTGCCAGGAGTTCGCAAAAACGGCATGCACCAAATTGCTCTCGTGCGGTCATATGTGCGGCGGTGTGCAAAACGAGGCGAAATGCCTACCATGTCTGCATGGTTGTGCCTCCGACCAGACTCTCCGGCAGGATGCGGATGACATGTGCATGATTTGTTTCACCGAGGCACTTTCATGTGCGCCGGCAATAGAATTGAAATGCGGACACGTATTTCACCTGCACTGTTGCAAAGCGGTGCTAACGAAACGATGGATTGGCCCGCGAATTACTTTCGGCTTTTCGCAGTGTCCGATTTGCAAGGTATATTCTAACCGATTCCCATTTTATTTGAATTATTAACTGATGTCATCAATTTTTTGTTAAGAGTGCAATGGAACACG
The DNA here is from genome assembly GCA_030264555.1 of Aleochara sp. GC000083. Lineage (NCBI taxonomy): Eukaryota > Metazoa > Arthropoda > Insecta > Coleoptera > Staphylinidae > Aleochara > Aleochara sp. GC000083. The sequence continues at coordinate 17,291 of JARJDZ010010802.1, forward strand.
AAGTCCTCAATGAATTTCTAGCCCCCATTGAAGAACTGTTTAAAGACGTGAGGCGTAAGGCATTAATGCGCTTGGAATACGAAGGACTTCATACAGCTGAAGCTATCGTTGCGCCTGGCGCAAGATTCTATAATGATCCAGCAGCTTATGCAATGGATCGTTATGCCTATTATGTTTGCTTCAAGTGCAACAAAGTAAGTTTATAATTAATGTTACCGTGGGCCGTAAAAGAAATGTACAACTTATTTGGTTTAGGCGTATTACGGAGGAGAAGCTCGTTGTGACGCTGAGGTTGGCGAGCAGTACGATGCGAGTGAACTGGTTTGTGGTGCTTGCTCAGATGTGGCACGTGCCCAAATGTGTCCCAAACATGGCACCGATTTCTTAGAATACAAATGCCGCTATTGCTGCTCGGTGGCGGTGTTTTTCTGCTTTGGAACCACCCATTTTTGCAATCCATGTCATGACGACTTCCAGAGAGTTACAAATTTGCCGAAGAGTGAATTGCCATTATGCCCTGCAGGTATAACACTTTAAGAGTCAGTTCTACTAAGATAATTACTTCATAGTATAGGCAAAATTCTACTACTGTAAATGACGCATTTTCTTTAGGTCCAAAATCAAAGCAATTGGAAGGTGATGAATGCCCGCTACATGTTAATCATCCACCTACCGGAGAGGAATTTGCTCTCGGTTGTGGCGTATGTCGCAATGCACACACATTTTAATTCATCATTGCCAGAGAGCACTTATTTTTTTATTACTAACAATAGTAATAAATCAGTTGGAAACATAACTTGAATATTAGCAGACATACATATTAATTAAGTAAAAATAATATTCATTATTATCCAAAGAAATGAGGTAATTTTTTTTTTAACGAAAACTTGCCAATTTAATTATTTCTTGTTTTATATTTTAGCCTATGATTTTAGTATTGAAATGGTGTGTGGCGCCCTCTACACCTTTGGCTTTCCTATGCATAACCTATTGCAAGCCATATTTTAGCTTCTTGCAAATAGTGCATTATTTCTTTAAACAGTAATTGAAAATGTCTGTTGGTAATAAAAGAACAGTTTACGTAGGCGGATTAGCAGAAGAAGTTGATGAGAAGATACTGAATGCTGCATTTATTCCATTTGGAGATATAGTTGATGTACAAATTCCATTAGATTATGAATCGGAGAAACACAGAGGTTTTGCATTTATTGAATTTGAGAGTGCTGAAGATGCTGCAGCTGCAATTGATAACATGGTAAGCTAACCAACTCTGTTGTTTATCTCAATTAATCTAATTGATTCCAGAATGATTCAGAATTATTTGGTAGAACAATTAGGGTAAATCTTGCAAAACCACAAAGAATTAAGGAAGGTTCTACCAGGCCTGTATGGTCTGAAGACATTTGGCTTCAAGAACATGCAGGAGAGACTATAAACAAAACATTGGCCAATGATGATGTTGAAAACAACAAAGAAGGGGTAATATGTTATTTTGTCAAGTAGTAAATGATGCTTATAATGCAGTAATAAAATTGCAGGAGACAGAAATGGAGGCAGATTCAGGAGCTGCTGTGCAAAAAGATAAAAGACTTGTTAATCCCCAGGTCTATTTTGATATCAAAATTGGTAAACAAGATGTTGGAAGAATAACAATAATGCTTAGAGCAGATGTTGTACCTAGAACTGCACAAAATTTCAAGTGTTTATGTACACATGAGAAAGGATATGGTTTTCAGGGAAGCTTGTTCCATCGAATTATTCCAGATTTTGTAAGTAGTTCATTATTTATTATTGGTACTATTTCTGAAGCATTTTTGGTTTAAATAGATGTGTCAAGGTGGGGATTTCACCAATCACAATGGAACAGGAGGCAAATCAATTTATGGAAGAAAGTTTGCTGATGAGAATTTTGATTTGAAACATACTGGGCCAGGAACATTATCAATGGCTAATTCAGGTCCAAATACCAATGGGTCACAATTCTTTATTTGTACATCTAAAACTGATTGGCTTGATGGGAAGCATGTAGTGTTTGGGCATGTAATTAATGGAATGGATGTTGTAAGAAGAATTGAAAGATGTGGTAGTAAAGCAGGAGCACCAAATGAAAAGGTAATCATATCTGCATGTGGTGAGGTTCAGTAAATATTGCAAATTGTCATCTAAGAACTGAATCGTTTAATTGTACTTTCTTAATTAACGATGTTAGAAACAGTCATGTATCAATGTCAAATTAAAAATTATGATAATTATTGAGGATTTTATGTTATTTTTAAAATTGAAATTTGTTATTAATTACATTGTTCTTATTTTTGTTACATTTTGTATCCTGTTAAAATATTGGAAATGAAGATCATGAGGCGTTTGATGAAGGTGACGCTAACATCACGTAACGAGTCAGATAGAATAGAATTGGATACGATAGACATAGTCGAGTAGGAAAAGACTGCAATGGAACACGTGGACAGGATGAGCTGAAGAGAAGTAGAAGTCAGCATAAGAAGGAACATGAAGCATCACAAAGAGGCATATACCTATTAATAAGAACAATGAGGTCATCTCTGGCATTCTTCCGACCACCAGGTAAGTTATTATTAAGGCTCAAGCAGTAAACTTTTAAATTCTTGAAAGTAGATGCCTTGTGGCGTTTAAGCAAATTTTTTAGACTTGGATAGTTTATTATTTGTATTATACGTAGTTTAATTTTTCGGATCAGCGTCAGTTATCGTATTGTTTGAAATAATACACTACTTTGAAGTGAGGGGGTTCCGCTTGGCCGTTTTTCGATAACAACGGAATTTTAGGTAATTGTGCCATGCAGTCAGCTTGTTGTAGTTGATTGTCAGTCATTTTTGCGCTTGGCGTACTTATTTTGTAAACAAAATTTGTTCATCAAATTTGCTAAATTTCGTTTGTTTGCTGCAGGTCGGTTGTTGCGTGGGGGAGTGAAACATAAGACCAGAGAGTCTCTGATAAGATCATTCAAGCTTAGGTGCCCAAGGTGCGATTGTATGCTGAGGAATTGAATTTAACTCCGCTATACCCGTCCCAAGCCGGGGGCCTTATCATGCAAGAGATAAGGAAGGAGGAGGGTTCGAGGAGTAACAC
>JARJDZ010010804.1:0-19844 GCA_030264555.1 Aleochara sp. GC000083
CAAAACACTTTCCACAAATGCAAACTACAACATTTTCAAAGCACAAACAAATCTACACAGCACTAACAAATTGTAAGCAAACCTTAAGGCAACTTGAATGCTGCCCTAAAAAATATGATATGATATGAGTGTACCTTTACCAACTTTACTTTGCAATTGCAACGTCTACCTCCATCGATGACTCCTGGTTGAACTGTTTTCCCAATAATGATTACCTAAAACCCCATAAGAAACCAATTAGAAACCATGTACTGAACCCATCATTATTCATGAACATAAATCGAATTAGATTTTCTCAAAAATTCACAAAAATTATTTTCAGATATTTTGTAAACATGCATTTTATCAATTAATCTGATAAGAGTTGATAAATAAAACAGAAAAACATGCATTACTTACATTGCTTCCTGGTGCGAAGAGCTCTTTGGCAACAATCCACTAATCGTAGAAGGTTCACCTAAGTAAAAGACATTATACGATATAAAAATATAGCCACAAAACAACTACCCTGGTATTATTTTACAAATAAGAACATATAAAGGAATAATAACAAACAATTTTATATCAACTTTATTGCATTTACATATTTGAAAGTGTAAAATACACTCACCATATGATTGTTGGTGGATATGGTTGCTTCGCAGTGGCCTCAACTCAATGATGCAATGATGGACAATCAGTAATGGATGAAACTTCGTCGTTGGTTCATTGATTTTTCATTGATTTTCTGGAAACGATTCGAATTCACAATTAAATGATATAAGAGACAAAGCAGGTCATGCAAAAATCGACAAGTTCAAGAATCATTGTCATAGAGAATCAACAAGCTCGCTTACATGAAGCTAAAAAGACGAATCATGAAAATTACCGAAATGCAACTTTATTTTCCATGCACACCGATATCTAACATGATTTTCCATCGATTGACTCAATAATATCCACGTTCCAATATGATTTACTATTCAATTTCGAATTTTATACCTGACCGGCCGGCCGATAGCAAATTACACAGGTCGAGATGGACGGCCATTAATGCAAGCCACCGCCGCCGACTCGAATTTTCGTGATCGAATATTATCGCGTAAGCCGGTCGATGCCGCTTTATTTTCTATGCACACCGATATCTACCACGATTTTCCATCGATTGACTCCAAAATATCCACATTCCAATATGATTCACTGACCAACTTCGATTTTCATACCTACACGGCCGACCGATAGCAAATTACACAGGTCGACATGGACGGCCATTAATGCAAGTCAGTCACGCCGACGCGAATTTTCGTAGTCGAATATTATCGCGTACAATGCATCCACACCGAAACAAATATGTACAAACGCGAGCTGGGCATGCCAAGAATTGATTTGACTACTTACATGGTCGATATCGACGATTTATCACTTTCACACAAATTCATCTCGGGAGCGTCACTAATTACCACTTATCACAACGAAGGCGTGCAATCCAAGATGGCCCGGAAGCCGCTCCGATTAAGACGCTCACCCACCGACCAATCAGAGAGCAGCAGGAAATGTCATACTTGAAGAAATAGATTGACAATTGGCATGATTAATTGCTGACAGAATATTGTCTTACAGCGCCCCCCGCGGTTGTTGATTACTTACCATTTGCATACAGTAGTATGGCTAGAAAAATTCCTACTGGGAAACATGAAAGTAAAACGGGAAAATCTTTGACAAAGAATTATTATTGAAATTTCAGGATTCTGGATTGATGCAGGTATGAATTGCTTTAATTTGATGAATAGATAAAGTACTGATAATGTTTTCATTTTATGTTGTAGATCACATTCGTCAAGTGATGAGGTATTCTCGCAAAATTTCCCATGAAATTAATGAATGAATTGCTGACTATGGCGAAAATTGGAGTGCGAACCACGTTAGAGAACATTTAGCGCATGCGATTGCCGTTCAAAGTCAAGGGATGTCTGCTGAAGCAGGTGAGACAGTCTGCAATCGTCAGTCGAGACGGTGCAACATAACTCGACGAGGTCTGCAATGAAATTGCGCCAAAAAGAAGAGGTTGTGGCTTTGATACTTCTAATCATCATCTTCAGTGGTGCAGAAGGTATTAATACGTCGCTAGAGTGATGGCCTGAGTGGATATATCTCGATAATTCATCAGGTAAGTGTTTGTTATGGTTTGATTAATCAACATACAGAATCGCAATGAAAACCTATTTGTTTCCTTGTAGACGCCTGATTTACGATGATTTGCCATACTCAATCAGTTGCCGAGTGGTCCAGCAAGTTACCTATTGGATTTCACCGAAGAATTCTAATGAGAACAACGAGAGATGCATTCGGACACCATACACAATAGCTGCTAAATATGGCCAAAGTTTATTGTTCTTGACGCTGCAATTTCGAGTTTACAATCAATTTGATGAAGATGAATTTGTCCCGGAGGTCTCCGACGAAAATGCTTGCAAATCCAGGCCGAACATATCCAATTGCAATGGTAATTAACACGGGATTAAATGTGATGAATGCTATTGATGACCTCACAAGAATTGCAAAATGGAATTGAGGGGAACATCCAAAAGGTATCTGCAAATCGCTGTACAAATTGCTCACGAGATTCAAAAGGTCAACTTCCAGAGCATTCCAAAGCTTCCAGAACTTTCAACTTAATTGCAGAAATGTACTGCAAGGTATGTAACAGAAAAACTTGAAAATTGTAAATGGTAATTTTTTTTCTATTGTTGTAGGCTCAAATAAACGAAGGGTGAATCAATCAAAGTCAGAGAAATTAACTCGTGGCGACAAGAACGACGCGACGAACGAAGAACATGATGAAGAAAGAAATGCGGAGATTTGTAAAGACTGGAAATGAAACGCGGTCACATTGTATTCGCAAATTCACGAAGGTAAACACAAGAACAAGATTCTGTTCATTTCGGACTGGTTTTTTTAAACCTACCATCTGACGACTACACGAGGGAATTACTTTATCAAGTAATTTGTTAATTTGTTACTGATTAGATCTTCCTTTTAGTTCATCTGCAATGAGCTCAAGCTGCTCCTATTGTCATCATCATTGCATTGTCAACCAGATCCCGATTCATCTGTGATGGGAACAGAACATGATCACGAGAAGGAGACGAGACAATTTACAGACTGAACCAGTTTCAACTTGCAGAATACGAAAGACCTATAAGAATATCATGATTACAATTACAACCTGTTGGATTCTTCTGCACGCCCTAATGCCTCACGAGGGCCAACGAGGGCTCGATGAAAATGAATTTTGCCCTACCTGTACGACTACCTGCCTACAGGTGAATTAAATTTTACATTCTACCTGTTCTACCTGTTGCTGGTTGTGAATTGGTGGGAGACCACTTACTGATTGGCTCGTTCTAAACGTATCAACGAAACGAGAATGACTTTAACAAGTGATATGTTAATTTGTTACTGTTGTTTAACTCAACTATTGAAATGTAAATTGAAATTAATTAAATGTACAGTATTAATTAATGAGCAATAGTGTTTTCAACATGAGCATATTGTACATTATAGTTAATTAGCTCCTTTAATTTCCAAATATTTATAGCCAATATTCTGTATTAACCAAACTGCTGATGTAATTCCTCAAACTTATTGTATGTAAAATAACACATGGAAATATTGTAATGATTTGAATAAAGTACCAAAAGGAAACTGCACACAGATAAACAATTAAAGAAAGAAGATATCACTTCTATCAAAGAAAATAAACTAAGAAATATAAAGTATATTTCTAATATATTTCTTGTTTATTTGGATAAACAACATTTACGCTGTATTGTTAATCGTAGCGCCCTCTGTAGTGTATGCATGATAACATACGTCATTGGTAAAAAGTACCAGAAATACTCGCTAGGTGGTGACAGCATGCCGAATTATACATGCCGTGGAGGGAGTAATGTCTGGAGAGAGCGCTAACTCGAAAAAGTGTCTATTTACATAAGGGTCATAAAAGGTTCTTCGTGGTCGCTCAGTCAGTGGCGTCGAGTAGTGTGCTGAAATGGAGTCTTGAAATGATGGGTGGGTGGGAGTGTAGGCCAATGAAATCTCAAAATGACAGTAAATGACAGAAAAAGACCTCTAAACCTGCCTTGAAGGCCAAACGAAAAATTTACATGGCAAGAATAGGTAGCGCTACCTCCAGACCTACTCCCTCCACGCTCGTATCCTTGGTACAGATTACACCTTTCATGGTGTTTGAGCTATTACCCGAGTGAGGGCTCCCTAACGGTACCGTAAAAACATGATTTACGGACGAATATTTCCGGGATTCGTTCGCTATTACGAAAAACCTACAGACGGATAATAAGATAATTTAGATACCATGTAAATAACATGAAAATAATACAAACCTCTGTAACTAAAAGCAGTGTAGGGTCAGCTGTTGTCATCTGATGTTGATCAGGCAACCCAATACACATGAAAATCTATACTAGGATAATTCATGAGGAAAACAATTTACATAACTTAATACTTTAAGGACTTTGAAAGAAATGATCCTTATACTGAACGTGGCAATATTTTAACATAGTCAAATATTCGTTATTAATTATCAGGAAACGATTATTCATTGTTAACATTCTGGTGGCGGAAGATACATCCATTGTGTATGTTTAATCCATTCGTGTAGTCCACAAAATGAGGTACTATCATCCAGCAGTTTACAAAATGGCGGACTGAGTTGCCTATGCCCATCCTTCACATTTTTGTAATTATTATAAAATATCTGCAAAATCGTCCCGTTATTTCGTATCTCTAGTTTTGAAAAGTGAACAAACCTTGAAACCATATTCCCCGTTAATTTTGTGCAATTCGAAAACCATGTAAGCCCCAAATTCACTTCGGTCTTCATTCATCAAGCCCATTGCTTTCATAAGAAACAGGAGATTGTAATCATGGCCTGAATACAAATACAACTTCCTCTCATAGATGCCACTACCATGCTCGTGATGGATCAAACGTGTGGCACCATCTGTGATCATCTTTAACAAACCTCCAGCACCAAACCGAAGATTATCCCTAGTAAACATCCCCCAAGCTGTCATTTCCGCTTTGTGAATTGCTTCCAGATTGCTCGCATTTGTCCAATTCGGAAGTTTTAGTCCATACCGCGTCTACAGAATAAATTTTCTACAATCTAGATGATTTCCTGTCATTTTTATGACCGTACCTCAACGTGGAATGTATTTCCAACATGGATGACGTCGCTGTAGGTTTCAATAGGCTCCTCGGTTTTTTCCGTTAGGAATTTGAATAAGTCAATGGTGGCGCTATCTGTCGGCTTCACATGAGGCATAATCAATTTTTTACAGTGCGCCATAATTCCGATGTACTGCAAAAGACGTTTAAGCAGACAGGAAATGGTGGACAGATCAAACCTACATGATCCTCGTTGAAATCGAAAACGTGATAGGTTATGGGTCGCCATGGTAACCCCAATGGGGATATTTCATTTGAAAACAACCCTGCGTGAACGCACTGCAGCGTCATCTGTGTCCGATCGTATCCGGAAACGTACGATTTTACAAGATTCGAATGATATGACGTCCCGAGGAAATGATCGTATCGTTGACGTAGCAATTTTCCGATGTTGTAGGCAACCTTTCGTCCACGTTGTGTCAACTCACCATAGTTTTCCGGGTAGAAAGAAAAGTTCTGATAGGGGTCGCTTTTATACATGGTGCCTGGTTCCGGCGTGCGGTCGCCATGACGGAAAACCTACAAATCACCATAGCAACAAAAACAAATTGATATTAATCTAGAAAGACTTACAACTTGCACCAAAACGAGTGTATCCTGTTTCTTGGGTGAACAAATGAGACAATTTGACAGTACTGTTGTAAGAATGATGGTGATCGTTGCTATGGCAACAAGGTTGATGAGTATTGGCAGGAAAAATTTCTTTTTGGTACGTTTCTCTATAATTTTCGACATTCTAACTAGTGACTTAGATTTAGAAGTGATCGTTGATGCATGTTCGCCAAAACTGACTGCTCAGAGAGCTCTTATCACTTAATCTTGGAAATTATCTAATGTTTGCTGAGAAATTGCATTTTTAAAGAGGTTAACAATGCTCCAGATTCAAATTTCTATTTGTTCAAATTATTATGAAACAAAAATGAAAGTATAAGTACATTTTATCTCAACGATGAGAAGTGGCATTAACAAATTCATCAAATGACATTTCTAAAGCAGTGGCATTTAAAATGTTGACGTTTGGTACAAATTCCAACCGAATTTTATGACTTCCATCATTGTGCTTATGCAACTCAATCAACACACATTTAGAATTCCATGTGTCACTGAAATTTCCCAAATTGTATCCAAATTTTGACAATAGCACATAAATATTTGGAATTTCTACAGAATAAATCATCATTTTCCTGTTCTCTGGCAAAATCCCGGAGTGTTTTTCGTCGAAAACGTCACCAGAGACATCTATGACATGTCGAATGAACGGTTCAATCACTAAATCGGATTTTTCCCCTGCTAATTTCTCAAGGAATAGTCCAGCAATGGCACCAATCAATTGAAGGTTAGTTTCTGTCGCCCATTTTGGTAATTCCCGACCTTCCTCCTTCTGGGATCCCCCCAAAAATAAAAGAAAACCACCGTCAAGTCAAGTGCCATGTTGCCAAGTACTCATTTATACCTACATGTAATTTGACAACATTGTAAATCTGATAAATCTCGTCTATAGATTTATAGCGTAAAATTTCAGGAAAATCTTCCTGATTGATCAGATTTTCGTCGATGGGAAGTTCCCAATTGGCCTTGTTAAGTCGTTGCAACCCTGAAAGAAACTAGGCAACCAAATCTACACTGATCCTTGAACTTATACATACATTTCCAGGGTCACCCTTTTTGAGGATTTTGTAACTGACAGGCTGCCAATCCATTTCATCGGTGACCTTTTGCCCGAAAGATGGCGGAAAAAGCGTATATAGTACACATTGAAGTGTCGCCTCTGTGTGCTGCAAGTTGGGCGTATACGACATGCTTAAATTTGTGGTAAAGACTTCTCCGAGGAAGGAATCATATCGATAACGAAGAAATTTGCCCAGATTCAATGAACTTTTTTGTCCTTCCTAGATAATATTGAAGTTAGTGTTGTTTTGGTTGCGTACATTTAAGGGGCGGGGTAATTACAAGGGAGAGTTCACCATGTTTATACGGAAATGTCGAATAGTGCTCGTAGAGGTCGCCAGGATAGGTGCCAATTGTTTGTTTTCCATTGCTGAAAATCTTTAAACAAATTGGAATCACAAAATGAACTTTGAAAATATAATTACTGCGTGAACGAAGAGAAGTTTTGAGTTGTCCTCAATGGAGTTAACGTAGTTTTGCCATATTAAGGTTAGGAATAGGAAAATATAAAGTGTCACAGACATTTTCACTAGTCAACCGCCCACTAAAACAATTGCTGAGACTGTTGTTAAATTCGTTGCTATGTAAGCTGTCATAAAATATCTGGAGTAATCTTTTCTTTTGTTTAAGTAAGATAAACTATAGTTAAACATAAATTCCTTCAATTTCGAGGTTATCCTCCAAGGATTAAGGACATGTTGGTGGGGGACCTTCAACCAGCCATTTTGTTTTCTCCAGGAACTTGTCCAATGGATAGAAGTCACTCGTATGATTGAATATCCTGATTACTTCCGGTTCGTGCTCCTGGTAATTTTGCAAGACCACCTAAAATTGCCACCTTGTAATTTTGTAGGTTAATTTTGATTTTTTTCTTACTTTAATGGCAAATATATTGTCAATGTAGTGTAGTTCGAGAGCAATATAGGAACTGAACCCTGGAGCTACTCCTTGATACGCATCCAGCGCCCCCAACGTGAAAACAATGGACTGTTCATGCCCAGAATACAAAATCATCTTCTTTCTCGGAGGATACATGGTTCCATTGAGTTTTCGCAGCGTGTCATCCACGATTTTTCGCATCAAATTGGATGCCCCATAGAACAATCGTTGTTCCACCAGGTCATGATAAGTCCGCAGCGCCACGGTTTCCAAAGGTTCAGGATAAATCGCCATCAACCAATCAGGTTGGGGGCGTCCAAGCCGTTTCTATAGCAACACATTCAAAATAACCCACAATTTTGTAAACAGAATCAAAATAATCATACCGTCACTTCCATAGAGTCCCTGATCATAAACAAACCGGAATTGTTGTTGATAATCTCCCCGGAATGTTTCTCCACGTAGGCGTACAATTCTAGCGTCATGGGGTCGCTAGTGTCGCTCGTAATCTTCCAGTAGTTCTCGCATTTGTCGAAAGGGTTCAGCACCTGCAAATTCTCCTGCATCAGTAAACAAATGACAAGTGACAGCGTAAAGCAGAGACCTCTCCTTGGGGAAACACGTTGTAGGTGGTTGGTCGCCATGGAAGGTCACTCAGAAAGAGGTCCTCCTCGTTTGGAGGAAACAAGGCTGCTAGGACGCACTGTAAAGACGCCTCTGTGCGGATTTTCTGCGAAGTTACCGCCTCCAGGATTTGCGGATTATACACGTTTCCAAGGAAACTTCCATAGCGCTTGCGCAATTCTATCCCCAACTTGTAAGCAGTTAGTTGGCCCTCTTTCGTTAACTGTTGTGTGGTATATGGCCAAAAGGAAGAGTACTTATAAGGATCCGTAAGATAGGTACCTTCGGGGACATTTGTACGGGCTCCATGACGAAAAATCTACGGCAACAGATGGCGCCAATTTTACCTCCCTCTGAAATAATCTAGGACTTACGACATGGGCTAAAATTAGAGTAGAATCCGCTGAACTGATATTTCCCACCATTTGTTCCAATTCGCTTCGCGTTTTTGGTTGTAAATTTGATGCAAGACATTTTTGGGTTGCAATTAGACAGAAAAATATGAGAGGCACGTTCTGAAACATTTTGCGCGAACGAATTCGATGTGTATGGATGAAAACTTGGATGAAAAAGGAAGATAAAAGTATTCTTATCATTAACCGTCATATTTGTCAATGATTATGAATTTTTACTGCTGTTGTTAGTTTATAAGGTCTTAGATCATTAACATTCAAGGAAATTCCATTATTTTTTAGTCGTAAAATCATGAACATGGAATGTGATACTAGACATCTACAGGTTGATGTTTATTAGGTTGCCTAAAGTTATTTTGTCTATTCACATTGAGGTTCGGGAATGTAGAGATCGGAAGTAGACTCGATGAAGTCATCCATGGTACATAGTTCCTGAGTACACTTCCGGAATTTCAGTGGTACCAACGGATTAGACGGACCATTCTTGTAAAATACCTAAAACATAATTATTACTTCAAGTGCGAGTTGGGTTGCCTAACATCTCATATACCTTAAATCCAAATTGATCGTTAACTCGATGCAATTCGATGAAAATATGCGAAGTGTACTCAATAGCTGCCATATCATAAGCATCAAAAGCACCCAAAAGCAGGGCAATATTCAAATCATGTCCTGAATACAAAATCATCCGATTACGATTGCGTTCTTCAATATGAGCTCGACTATCCTCTGTGATCTTCTTAATTATTCCCCCTGCACAAAGACTTTTATAATCTGTCAATGTCACTGTCAATTTTGTGTCATTTCTCACCAGCGCCCATTCGTAATTTAAGATCAACAACATTTTGCCAATGTTTGAACGCCGCCTGTTCCAATTCGCCATTGTTGATGATATCTTCAGCCCATTCTGGCGTTGTTAACCCATTTTCTTTCTGCAAATAGTATAACATCATGCAATATTGGTTGCCTACAATACTAACAAGCAAACCTCAGTTAGAAGTGTATCATAGACCTTCTGAACATCCACGGTGGTCTTCATGGGTCGTCCACTGTTCTCTTCGAGGTATTCATACAGTCTACGTGCCTTGTCATCACTAAAATCCAGTGGGAATATTTCAACCGATGGACAAAGCGTAGAAACCCTTAAAATCTACAAAAATTACTTAAAGGATTCACAATTATTTACGGATTTGTATGTCTTTCACATTGTCTGTTGCATCCGGAAGGATATCGTATGAGATCGGCTGCCATTGCATATACGGCAGGAAGATGAACGGCCATGTTGGCGGAAACATGGCGGTCAACACCGACTGAAGCGACATCTGTGTACGCGACGTGTTTGATGAGTACGCCTTGATATCCGGCGGATAGTAGACTTCCGGAAGGAAGCCATCGTAACGTTCGCGTATCTCTAATCCTAGTTGGTAGGCATTAATCTTCCCTTCGAAATTCAGTTCGCCATTTCCGTGTGGGTAAAAAACAGCGTCACGATTCGGATCAGTGGGAAAACTTGATTCTGGGAGTGGTGTTCGATTCCCATGTCTGAAAATCTGTATCAACATTTAGTTAAAACACATACATTGTATACCAAGGCAACTTACAACATGAACTAGTTGAAGAGTTTGCAAATCTTCAGAAGGTACGGGATCTGATGTGACGTGAAGAGCGCTAGTGGTGAGAAAAACGAAGAAAATTGCTTGAAACGTAGACATTTTTGATCTATACACACTAAGTTAGTAGAATACTATGTTGGAAAAAAGTAAATTGTCAGGTTGGTTGTGTGTTATCAACTGTTATAGGTGCTTTGTTTATAATTCGTGCACTAAATAGTTTCTACATGTTTGAAATTTCTTTACTGATATGGATAGTTTACTTCTAAATTTAGCCAGGTTGGTGTTCAAGTTTAAAAAGTGATTTTGTGACATTTATAACGTCATCAATATAACAACAAAATGACGGATGCCACTAAACTTATGACATAATTAAGTAATCTAAAGTTAATTTAAAAACACGAACACAATTCAAACATTTATGAATTGATAAAATAAGCGATAATAGCGCCATCAATAACATGTGCAACGTACTTGACATGCAATTAGCAATTCTAATGAGAAAATACATTAACATTTGCATTGGTTTCAAGCTTTATACCAAACTAATGATACTTTCGTACAAAAACAACTCAGAGGCAATTGACACTTAGCGGCTAAGTATGTCCAAAAATACATGCGGCCATTAACATGACCCAACTCACTATTATTGCAATAAATAATAAAATACTAGGTGTTCTAATGGTAAACAATCAACTAATTACATAATGACTTAGTTTGCTCATTAAACTAATGGATTTTGTGTTGCTTACTAGGATATTAGTCCTATCCACGTTTCATCGTGTTTCTCCATGTTTTTTGATGCAAATTCAACTCTTCTTCTTTGTACTATCAACACCATTTTTCTCCTTGCGGCAAATTTTCCTGCATGAGATCCTGAAATTCATCGAATGGACACAGCTCATCACATCCGTTCACCCGAAGTAATTTCGGCTCTTCTCCGGTGTAATCATTATAAAACGCCTAAAAGCATTAAAATGCAATCAGTAACCAAAGATTCCAATCAGAAGCCATGAAATACATACCTTGATGAAGTAATCATCATAGACCTTGTGCAGTTCAAGGATTACATGCGCAGTATATGGCGTTTCAGTGACCGGATTTCCGAGAGCAGCCATGAAGGGCACAATATTGAAATCGTGCCCAGCATACAAGAACATCTTGCGCATCAACGGCAAATCCCCAGTGATCTTCTTCACCGTATCATTGAGCATCTTCCCCAGGAGATTTCCAACAGCCATTCGACGTAATCGAGCCGTGCTTCCGTAATATCGCCAAAACTCGCCAGCAGCGCGATGCAAAGGTTCCGGCCAAACTTTCTCTGTCCACGCAGGAAGCTCCAAACCCCATTCAGATTCTGTGAGCAATGCGTTGTGTATAAAATTCGCCAATGTCGTGCTGTTCACATTCCATCCCGAATTGGCGCTGAGATAATCGTAGAGGCGTTTGTTCTTGCGGAATTCCTTGAGCGCGCGTGGCGTCTTCTGCACCTCCTCCACCTCGTGGAAGATGGTCTCACAAGAGATGAACGTCGCTATCAGCTACAATAGGTAACAAAGCATGTAAAAACGTTATATCTTCAATATTATATACGTACATTGTCGATTTCTCGATCGGTGAATTCGAATGGTATGGGTTGCCATAAGAGGTTCTCGCGGATTTTGAACTCTTCCGTGGGCACGAAGAGGCTGGCCAGGACCAACTCCAAAGTGGCTCTCGTCCTCGGGTACGAGGAGCTGCGCGCCTCAATGAGATCTGGTACGTAGATGGGCCCCAGGAAGCGGTCGTAACGTTGTCGAAGCAATTCACCAAGTCGATAGGCGCGTTCCTTACCGGGCAGAGTCAACTGGCCCTTTCCGAACGGTAGATACGATTGATTGGCGTAAGGGTCGTTCGGATATATCGTGGATACATCAGGTGTGCGGTCACCATGTCGAAACAGCTAAAAACAAAATTGTAATTTTTAATTTATCAAATTGTTATATTTGAGGCTAACAGTTGACGTTTTTTAGGTTGACTTAAGAAACGCCGCCAGCGCCATCAGTGACAGTTGAAAGAATTCATCATGAATTTCAGGTATAGTCGTTCGATTGGTATTTGGTTATTACAACCCCCCATATATTTAATTTCAAGTGTTTGTTATGAAAATTACGTGAGTAAAATTTTGAAAGTTCAAATTTTACACAATAACAACTACAATTATGAATTACTTTAATTTTTGGCGATTTTAATTGGCTATTTTGAATTTTTTGATGGTACCTCATAACAGCCAAACATCAATGAGTCGACTATACCTTCAATAAGGCGATACAAACAAACGAACGCGGAGCGTCGCTTTATTCACTTGTTTTTCTTGATCTTGTTGATTTCGTGAGTTGCTGCCGGACATTTTGTGTAACAATTGTGATTCGTGCACCAGGTACTTACAATGTGAGCAAGAATTAAGGTATTCTTCGGTGGTGGCTTATATTTATCCTTTTCAGAAGGCACACGATATCCAGTGGTGAGCGTAACGGCGGTTAGCAACACAACGAGCCAAACGGCGACTGCACGCTGAGACGTGTGGCTGGGCGAACAAGGGGCACTCATTGTTGCGTCGATGATGTTGTTTCTGGGGGAGATGAATCGACGAAGAGGGCACACGTTTCGTGGCGCACGCCAGCAACAACACAACACACAGCTTGGCGCGTGCCGTTTGCGCGATATGTGTGAGCGCACGTTGTCGTCGCCGGCGATTTTATAGCCGTTACTGACTCGGCAGTCTGCACGCACACGTTGTGGCTGGAGGAGCCGGCGAAAACCCCCAAGCAGGCTTTGATTTCTGCCAATTGAACAAGTGTGTGTCCAACGGATGGCGGGGATTTTGCGTCACACAGCAGGCGACAAGATGGCAAGTGAATTTGGCGTGTAATCTGGAATTTACGCTTGACCGCTGGTCGCCAATTTCCCGGAGTCCCACACGAGATGCGGTGAGGTGAGGTAAGTGTTTTGGGGCCACTCGTGCGCCACGCATGAATTCCAATACTCTCAGCAAGTTGCTACTCGTTTTTTTGTTATCTGGGCCTCGTGCCGAGCTACGGCTATTGCTAATTTTAATGAGGAACGCTTCTAATTGTTGTTTTGTGTGTGCATAGCGTCGTTTCTCATTCTCTATCAATAACCTACATACATGGGGTTTAATGATAGGCATTAATAATGGTTTTCGGTATAAAAATGCCATTCAGCACCTTAACCACTTCTAATTTATGACGCTTGGCAACAGTAATTAGCTGCTCAACGCTAACTATTGCTTTGAACGTAGCTGAAACCTCCCAAGAATTCGTTTAACACTTTGTATAATGGTTATAAGGTTATAGGAGGGAACGAGAAAGATCAGCAAAGCAATTCATTCCAGTTTGGAATAATGCCATTCGTTTATCGTCTACCTGATGCATTATTGCACTGCAATTACGGCTAAGTAATTGGTAATTGCAGTAATCATTCCAGTTCAACTTCGTATTAGATTCAAGATTGATTGCATGCTTCAGATACCTTGGGTTTTCCCCACAATATTATTTTTTCTTGCTGAGAGATCAATTCACTAACTTATGTTTGATTCCGTAGGAAGGAAACATCTCGTAAATGCTGTAAATCATCATGACAAGCTGGGGAGCATGTTAACAACGCCTCTAATCGACCTAATGTCGGTGTCGTTTGCAAATGGACTGCCTGAGGAGAAAAGCGACGACTTCGGAGACGACGTGTGCAAGAACAAGTACAAGAACGAGTCATGGGCACTCGATTGCTTAATTGGATGTCGCCGTCTACGACGACGACGACAATGACGACCAACAAGGTTTGCAGACTTGCAAAGAACACGCGCTGATTTAATTTATTCATGACGTGAATGAACGCCTCGGGATTTTCATTGATAAAATTGAAATGATTCAATTTCCACATTTAACAACAGCTCGTTAATATGTATCATTGTAAAACGTAGCCGTAAACGAACGCCAAATGATTTCTGTAACACAAAAATGAGCCGTTTTGCTTGCGGCTGGCAACAGGTTGGCTGATGTAATTGCGCAGAAGAATAATTGTGGTTGGTTCTTGTCACCGGATTGTTTAACATTGAACTTCAAATTTGAATGTCACGATTTCAGTATGTCAATTCCGCATTTTTTGCACTACTTGCGAATATTAACGTTCTCTATGATAATTTATGCAAATTCAAATCAAATTTTATAAGTAGTCTCAAAATATTTATGAACATTTAATGAAAGTGAAGCACGTAAAGCGGAATTCTTTTGACAGAACATTAAGAACATTATGATGTCATACTGGATGATAACAAATTGAGAAACAAGATGTTTTTAAAATGGAATAACTAAAGTGAACAAATATGAATTTCAAATGAATTCAAAGCGTAAAATTTAAAAAACTAATTTGATGTCATAAATTCCTTTGGGAAAGTTGTTTTCGCTTCTATAAAACGAACGAACTATTGCAGTAATGATATCAGTAACAATTAACATAAAGCTTCACTTACTGATGTAACGATGATGAAAAAGAAAGGTCGTCACAGGAATAATACATCTTAATATTCCTCCAAACATCAAAGATAAGCAAATGAATCTTGTTAAACCAGTAATGAAAACAATGTTAACTCAAAACAACAACTTAGAATTTTGCGTTAAACTTCAGCGTTGAATACCAAATTTAAATTTAGCATCAGTTTGCATTAATAATTTTTGAAATTAATAATCCTTACAACAATTTATGCAAATTGCTCAAGTATGGGCCTTGCAAAAAGTTGTTAATCAGTGTTTATAAAACTTCAGAAAATTTTGCATTACTTTTGGTATATTAGCTTATAACGTAGAATCATAAATCAATTTGAAAAAACCTGAAAGACGTTATTAGAGTCAAAACTATAAACAAGATTGTTTTGATTGCTTGAATTCCAATCATGCGCAAATAATTTGAGGTAAAAACCTTGATGAACTTTTTGTTATGAAATCAAACAAAGAACTTTTGCAAAAACAAATAGCGTTGAACTAATTACTAATCTTCGAATTAATGTCAATGAATTCATTGGTTTAATCAGTAATTTTTAATAGTTTATGAATGAATTAAACACTTTCTAATTGCAAGGATAACGAGTGCAGATATCGAAGGAAATATTTATTGATTTGTCAATGTTATTAGCAAATTTATCGGATATATTTCCTAGGTAATGATAGATTTTGGATTATCAAAAAAAAAAACAAATTCACTCAATTAACATCAATAGAATAAATTGCAAGCTATTTTTAAACAATTTAATTGCAAAATAAGATAAACAACATGCTATCGCATTAAAAATAACGACAATAGAAACAAAAGCGGAATCATTGGTATAACAATTTTATGCATTTCTGAATTACTTTGCACATGTCAATAGTAAAACCCATTGTTATCATAGACGGAAATGATTTCTTATCAGCTACGATCGTAATTTACAATTTTTTTTATATAATTCAAAACGTATTTTTGTCATTTTGTTTTGGAATAATTAGTATTACGGTGCAACCACAGAACGTTTCTTTAACGTTTCCGAAGTATAATTAGGCCAACCACAATTACAATTTACAACTGCCAATTACTGTTGATAAAATATTGTTGATATTTTAATTTGATTGAATTCATTTGCGGTCACTTTTCATTCACACGCCTGAACGTGGTTCATTCTTGGTGATTTACAATCATCGTATTTAATGTTATTTTTTTCTTTATCGTTTACTACTTCCATTTGAGTCATTCATGTCATGAATTAATTTTATTGCGTAATAGCAGCACAGAAATGTAAATTTATTTATTTGTATGTTTGTGTTTCAGAGCTACTTTTGCTTCATCAGTCAACAACCGAACTAAAGGTCATTTTTGGGCTTAGGATGAACCAAAGTGTAAGCACAAGAACAAATTTAACATTTATTATGATACTCATTTACTTGATTTCATTAGGTATTGGAATGTTTGACATGCAATCCAGTTGGGAAATCATCTCGAGAGGGAGAAAGAATAACAAATACTGGATTTTGTTGGTCGCCAAGAACAAACTGTTTCCTAATTTGTGTTATTCATCAAGGTAATTTTTTTTTTCATTTTTCATTTGGTAATTTTGCATTGGGTATTTGCGCCCCCTGACGTCCCAGGTTGGTACTTGTGCAGTTAACGTTCAGTGAAGTCGCTCCAGATTTTCTTTCCAATTTCATCTTCAAATCGTGTTTTACTCGCAACAAAGGCCCAAAATCATTGTAATAAAGGTTTGAGAATGCAATTTGTCACATCATTCATCTGCTAATCACGTTTTACAGGTAGAAATCGAATTGGATCATATCGGCATGACGAATGTAACCTCAACTCTTCTCAAACCATGTTGGCTGGAATCTCCAAGACACGTTTTCCTGCAATTGCTGAACATGTAAGTGTTTATTTTATTCGACCTCCTATCATTATATCAGCGCCAAACAACTTTATCACCGACACACGATTGTTGTGCGATCATAAGCACAGCGACAGCGTCTCCAATTGTTTTGGGAATATTTTGTCAACGACAATTGTCGTTTGTTTCAACACTGGCTTCTGAGGAACTTGCTTTGGGTGTTAAGTTCAATGAATGACGACCGTCTCATGGAAAATTCATAGAGCAGCTCTGGGTCAGCAATGCACTCAACAGCAAATTCATTAGGAATTATCATCGCATGCGATAAAGCAATAAGGTAAATCATGCAACATGAACTCGTAAATCTTTGCGTCCAACATGAAAATCGGTTGCGCTGCGTTTAGTTAGCACTTGTTCTATGAGTATGGCAAGTATCACCAAGGCGGGCGTCCTTGAATGATTGCAATGCGCATGAAACCGCGTTCGGTGTTTGTGCACGCGACCTTCCCAGCGTCGCGCAAGACTAATCACCCGAGTAATCATTATAAGTATTAATTTCGTACTCGGATTTATAATTTATGATAAATCGCATCACAGGGATTCTCCCAGAATTGTTCTCTCATTTTTGGCGCATCATATAGAGCTGATATGTAAAATTTTGATACTTGAATTATTTTGCAAAATTAGGTTATTATTTCCGAATGACAATAGGGAATTTTACACTCTCTTGGTAAAATTTACATAAGGTGGTAATTTAATTAAATATTTGTAGTAATTGTTAACAAAATCCTTCTGATAGGAAATATTTGCTGCGAGTCTTCACAAATGTATCCAGTCTGCATACGCTTTGCTCTTTTTCTTCACTGTGTAAATGGCAGTCATCTAGGAATAATTCCTTCACAGGCACACTGAGACTAGTTCGATAGAAAAACTGAAAATGAGTAATTTGCAAAATCATAATTTCTCTGTTAGGATGTTATGCTTACCCTTAAATAATGATCTTGAGTCTCATCCTTATGCAATTCAACTATGACATGTGAACCATAGTCTGGATTATCAAAAATCTCCTGATTGAAAATCCTCAGTAGGGAAATTAAGTTGAAATCACTCGATGAGTACACATGAAGTTTTTTCTCATTGTCAAGCTCGTTCGCTTTTGACAGAGTGTCATCAATTATTTTCTGGATCAATTTACCTGATAATATTAATCATAATTTTTGTTTTAGAAAACATTTCGTAATCATACCAGCGCATGCTCGTCTTGTATCCTCCGTTTCGGACCATGCTTGCCAAAAAATCGCATTTAATGTCAAGGTTGGTTCAGGCCAGTAAGCTTTGAGATTGTCGTCGAGATCGTATCCCCAGGCCAACTTTAAAAAAATAAATTGCAAATTATACTTGGAAATCTTCATATCAATACAGGTTTAGTTACATTTGTTGTGATAGAGTTGTAGATTAGATTCACACTCAGGAGATCTTGCTTCCATCCGGTGAAATTCTCCAACCAGGCGAAATATTCAGAATAGTTTCCGATGATATCTGAAAACTGAGCGTGTGATGCTCCATAATAGGTGCTCCAATTTTTACAGTTCTTTCGTGGGTTTCCCAGTAACTGAAAAAAATGGTTAGTTCTTATTTGAAAAGTCTCATAGCGGAAATTATTAATGATAATTCTTCAAGGGATTTCCCAGTCAATGAAAACACTCAACCAGTCAATTAATCATTGCATGCAGTAGCCAGAGGAATAATTAGCCTAATGACTTAATCATACATCCACAATGTATCATATCATGTAAATTTATTCAAATTTAATCATAGCACTAGCCAATGCAGTTTTTCCTTGAGTCATAACATCAGTAAAATGTGATTTTTATTGCTGGTTGATTAACAATTTTCAATTAAAATTCTGTAATTTTAGTTTCGGTTACTTACATTATCTTTGCCATTTTGCGTCCGAAACGAAATTGGCTGCCAATTGAATCCGTCAAGCCAAACTTGATCATCTTCTGGTGGGTACAATCCAGCCAGAAGTAAAGCCAAAGAATCCTGGGCTCGTTGTAAGGCAGATGCGATTGCATCCACATGTGATGCTTTATAGTTTTGCAAAAATCTTCCATACATGTGACGTAATGAACGGCCCGTTTCATACATTCTTCGTTTGCCCAAATTTGTCATTCCTCCAAATCCGTACGGCTCATAGGTAGCATTCAAGTAGGGATCATTCGGGTATTGGCACTCCTCTAGATTGGTTCGATCTCCATGTCTCATAATCTTGACAAATAATTAAACAATTAGCCAACAAGCACTTATCAGTAGGCAATTATGTTTGGACTGGTAATTTGTCTCGAAAACAAACTTTCAATAGTTATTTCGCATTTATCTGCTAGAAGATAGAAAAAACTGATTTCAAAATGTACGTCAAGCATGGCCGTTGTATTCGCCTGATGTAATTTGTTTATTTAATAATTAAAAGATGATTAAAATGTTTCGCGTGTTGCATCACTACAGAAAGATTCTAAATACGAACGTTTAAAATTGAGACAGATGATAGAAAATGTGTCTTTATTCGCCAAATGAATTATGATGAGAAATCGCATGAAAGGTGGTAATTTGCTAGATAATTTGCAAGGAGATTAATTGCCCTGCTCTGTAGATAATGGCATAGAATAATTGCTATTGCATAATACATTTGTGGCAAAAAATTAATTTGAAACACAACTTCTTATTAATTCTAAATCAAATAAGTAACTACGGCTTGGTAATAACCTCGGTTCAGCGGTTTAAAAGTTTTACGAAGTTAAAGAGCGAATATTTTGCATTTTTGGGACCCCATTTCTCAAGTTCGGGTATTTCTGAGTCCCGCAGGGTTTTGGGACCACGACCAATGTTAATTTTTCACTAAAATACTATAAATGCCGTTTGAATCATCAAAATCGAACCAGTAGTTCCGGAGATATGAAAATTTTTGAAAACTCGAGCGATTTTAAGAATTTCATATCATTTTTATCGCTACAAACT
>JARJDZ010010806.1:0-30878 GCA_030264555.1 Aleochara sp. GC000083
CTTTCTCGTCGCAATTAACAACTATTAATAATGCAATGAAAGCAATGAACTAATCTTAATATTACAAATAATTCGCTCGACTTGCAGTAAAGTTATCGTTTCGTGGAAATGCAATGAACGTCGTTCACAACAAACCGCATGTGATTATATTAATAATTAATGGATGTTTCCTTCCTGTAGTATTTACATAAAAATAAACTTTAACAACATCAAAACATTCAAATAAGAGTGCGCCATCTCGATTTAAAAAAAATCACTAGATTGACATTTCATGTTTAGTTGAAACTAGGGACTTTTTTTATATTTGGTTGGACAACATGTCAAATAGTTACTGTCAAATACCTAACCTATATTTATGTCAGTTAATTGAATATTAAGAATGTGCAAAGATTTTTCAAAATCAATCCAATAAAAATAAATAATTATTTGCAGACTTCGTCGGAGACATCGGTCAACTGTTTTCAGTTCTCAGATGGCAATTTTCTGGTGAACTACTAAAAGTTGTCTATTCCTCCTTTGAAAAACTTATCTCGTTAGAAACTTGTGTTAAAAAGGGTGTTTTTCAGATTCGTCACATAATTGGAAATAAACGAAGAAGATTGCGTAGATTTGGAGCATTCAGTACATGATTACGGGAGCAACGACATTAAGTTTGACGTATTTTTACCAATATGCAAAACAACGTCGATTCGGATGTAGCAAATAAGTTGGGAAGTCCGCTCACAATGCAAATGCAAGTGACATGCCGGCACGCACGTTTTCCGCAGCCTGCGCCACATCCGCCGCCCCCAGCGAGGCGCAAAATAGTGCGACGACATCAGCCCGAGCGTGGACGGCTGGCTGGCGGCATGAATGGTCCGCCGAGGCGATCGCACGCCGCCTTCAACGTGACCCCGTGGGCCCCCGTGACTTTGTACGCCAATCGTGGAATCGGCGCGGCCGTAGCGGTCACGTTGAGGCGGCCGTGTGCCGCCACACCGAAAAGATGCGTCGCCATCAGTTTTCTCCGATTCACCGTGCGCGTCGTACGAGCAGCCCGAGTGTGTGGCCGCCCTTCGAGAAGTTTCCCGCTCGTGGCCGACGTGATCAGCGAGCTAGCGCGCCCGTTTTGAGAATGGAGTGTCTCGTCATCGCCGGTACATGAACACCCAATTGGGAGGCGGTCGGGAGGCACCTCCCGAAAAACACATGGTCCACTGGTTCCGGAAAGGCTTGCGCCTCCACGACAACCCCTCACTGCGCGAGGGGCTCAAGGGCGCGACGACCTTTCGCTGCGTTTTCATTCTGGACCCGTGGTTTGCGGGCTCGTCCAATGTGGGCATCAATAAATGGAGGTAAGCATCTCCGATTCAATCCCCAAAAAAAACCACCTTGACCCACTGAGTTGCAGGTTCTTGCTGCAATGTCTCGAGGATCTGGACAAATCCCTACGCAAATTGAACTCACGTTTGTTCGTCGTGCGCGGGCAGCCAGCCGACGCGCTCCCGAAGCTATTCCGGGAATGGGGCACGACGGCGCTGACCTTTGAAGAGGATCCGGAGCCGTTCGGTCGCGTCCGCGACCACAACATTACGACGCTGTGCAAGGAGCTCGGTATCACTGTCATCCAGCGGGTGTCGCACACGTTGTACCACCTGCAGCACATCATCGACCGGAATGGAGGCCGTGCACCGCTCACTTATCATCAATTTCTCGCGGTTATCGCGTGTATGGATGCACCTCCGACGGCTGAACCACCTGTTACGTCGAAGACCTTGAATGGGGCGCACACACCCTTGACCGAGGACCATGACGATAAATATGGTGTACCTACGCTGGAAGAATTGGGTTTTGACACTGAAGGTTTGGTCCCACCCGTGTGGCAAGGCGGTGAAACGGAAGCGCTTGGTCGACTGGAACGTCACCTCGAGCGGAAAGCGTGGGTTGCTTCGTTTGGAAGACCCAAAATGACCCCGCAGAGTTTACTTCCTTCTCAAACGGGGTTATCTCCATATCTGCGATTTGGATGTCTCTCGACGAGATTATTCTATTACCAGTTGACGGATCTATACAAGAAGATCAAGAAGGCTTTCCCTCCGTTGTCACTACATGGGCAACTTCTTTGGAGGGAGTTTTTCTACTGTGCAGCGACAAAGAACCCCAATTTTGATAAAATGATCGGTAATCCGATTTGCGTTCAAATACCATGGGACAAAAACGCCGAAGCTTTAGCAAAATGGGCCAATGTAAGATTTTCGTTGAATTTTTCTGGATTTAAATTAATTATGGTTTTGTTATTGACTTTTAGGGGCAAACTGGTTTTCCATGGATAGACGCGATAATGGCGCAACTTCGTGAAGAAGGCTGGATTCATCATTTGGCACGTCATGCAGTTGCATGTTTTCTGACCAGAGGTGATTTGTGGTTATCCTGGGAGGAAGGAATGAAGGTCAGTTGTAACGCTTATCAAACAGACGGTATTTAAATTTTAATTATTGATTGTTTTAGGTATTTGAAGAGTTACTCCTCGATGCGGATTGGTCCGTTAATGCGGGGATGTGGATGTGGTTATCATGCTCAAGCTTCTTCCAGCAATTCTTTCATTGCTATTGTCCTGTTAAATTTGGGCGAAAGGCGGATCCAAATGGAGATTACATAAGGTAAGATCATTATTAAAATTAAACTCATTCAAATTGTATATTTGAATATTAATTCATTACGAAATTTTTGCACTGATTTAACTTGCTGACTTTCTATGATTGCAAACTCTAAATTATTTTCAAATAACAGTAAATCTGTGATCAGTTTCTTCCTAAGCAAGAGCATGCTTCAAAATATTTCTTGACTGTATTCATTGCGGAAATTTGTCTTTGAAATCTAGTCATGTATATTGTTAATTAATCAACTTCAGATATGTCCAAGAAAATGACTCAATTCACGTGTACAATAACTTTTGAAGTTCGGTTGGTTGCCTATAGTTAGCGATTACCCTGTCCGTGTAATGTCGGACCGCTGGAGCATGGGTTTTAAGACGTGACCTATTGTGAAATCGCAGTCTTCTTCATTTAATATCATGCCTACTGCAGCTAAAAGCTAAGAGTCTACAACTTATGAATGCAAATATTTTAGCTTTTTATTTATAATATATAATTTCACAATTTGCAACGTCATAAAAACCACAGTCCAGCGGGCCTACAATACTGTAATTTTGAAGTTCGGTTGGTTGCCTATAGTTACCAATTATCCTGCAAGAACAAATACGATGTTAGTTGATTTTTCATTGTGCAATTTTAGGAAATACGTTCCTGTATTAAAGAATATGCACACCCAATACATCCACGAGCCGTGGACATCGCCAGAGAGTGTCCAACGCGCTGCCAAATGCATAATCGGCAAGGATTACCCGCTGCCAATGGTCAATCACTCTGCGGCCAGCCGAATCAACATCCAACGCATGAAACAAGTTTATCAGCAGTTGATAAAATACCGCCTATCGGAGAACGACATCTACCAAAGCGAGAAGTACAAAAACGGCTATCAACCGCAAGTGGTGCCCATCGGCCAACACAACGCGCACCAATGCCAGCTGATGAAATGAACGAGAAAGGTAGGTTCGCGCGGCGATTCGTCTAAATAAAATACATTTATTCATATGGATCTTAGTTTAGTATATATAATATATACATATGAATTTATATATAAAATAGGAAAGTATAACATAAAATATTTTTTTCTTAAAAAGTAACGACAAGTATCACATCAAATTGGAATTGTATAACAATTTCATTTATGCATATACATCTAGCAATATTTTCCCTAATAACTCTTTTCTCTTTGTGTCAACAATAATGATAGAGGAATAATCCTATTAACTCGGTTTCTGATCTAAAATGTACAGGACGACCGGCTCTTGCCCGTCGTTGAGACATACGTTTTCCAGGATGAGCGACGAATTCATATTGTCAGCTGGAAACAAACATCCGTGTTAGCTGGGTGGATCGTGCGCGAAACATTTGCTCGTGGATGAATTTCACGAATTTCAAAATGGCTGACACCTACCTAAACCCACGGCTTGGCCGTGCTCGTTCAGCTCCGGCATCGACAGGCACACGGTACCATTATCAAATGTATGATGCGCAATACCAACTTCCGCGTGATTAGCGAGGCTCTGCTTCGCGTAATTATTGAACTCCATCTCAATATTCCCATAATCCAGCACTCCTTCGCCGCCTTCGCCCGGCTTGCCGCCCAGCACGTTGACGATGTCGTCCAGCTGGAGGTTGCTCTCCAGGTCCTGCATTACATTGACCTGCATGCCCTCCGGCAGGAAGTTGAGCATTTCGTCGGCGGGCACCTTCATCTTGAGGACGTCCGCTTGGCTTTGTACTTGAACATTTTGCGACGACCCCTGCGAACTGCCCGCGTCCGCAGCGATCGCCACGGCGTGCGCCTGCATTGAGCTGGTGTCCGACGTCGAGGGGCTCGCGGTCGCTGCCGTCACCGTGGTCGTCGTGATAGTCGCGCTCGACGGCGACGTGGGCGCATCCTGCTGCCCATTACTGCTGATGTACTGGTCCAGCTTGCTCGCATCGTATTCGTCCTGCGTGTGCTTTTGCTTAACGTGCCGCTTCAGCGAGCTGCGCAGCTTGACGCGTATCTTACACACCGGACACTCGTACGACTTCTCCATGTGCGCCACCATCAGATGCTTCTTGTACTCGTCTACCGTGCTGAACGTCTGCCCGCAGTCCTTGCACGTCTTCACGTGCGAGTTGTTGTGGTGCTTCGTCAAGTTCACCTTGTGCCGGAAGCGTTGCGGGCACTCGTTGCATTTGAACTTCAGTTCGTCCGTGTGAAGCAGGACGTGATTGGTGAGATACTTCTTAAGTGTAAACTTTGCGTCGCAAACGCTGCAGACGTATGGTGTCTGAAACGACAACATTAGTTAAGAAAAGTTCGTTAGCGCATTTGATTGGAAGCACCGAAACAAAAACCTATCGTTTCCAACGCCAAGAAATCCCGTAGCTACAGTAACAAAACGTCAAACAAGCATAATTAACACAAACCCTTGCAGAATTTGCGCGTAATTGCATATAAATAAAGTAATTACCTCGCTTTTATGAATTTCCATGTGATCTAGGAAAGCAGAACGCCGACTGAACGTCTTCTGACACAACTCGCATGCGTACTCAGCCTCCTTATGGCTGTTCAAATGCTGCTTGAGACTCTTCTTGCTCGTAAACTGCTTCGAGCACACCTCGCAAATGTAAACGTTTGCGGTGCTATTTGTACCATTTTCGTGCGTTTTCAAATGTCGTCGCAAATTGCGCATATTGCCAAACTCTTTCGAGCATAAATTGCACGTAACTGTATTACTGGTTGCTGACGTAGCAGGTGCCTGCGCTGGTGGCGTCCCCTGTGCCACCGGTACCTGCACCACCTGTTTGGGTGCTTCGCAATTATGCGCATCCAGCGTTTTCTGCGTAGCAAATTTTCGTTTGCAATGCTTCGTGCAAGCAAATCCAGCACCGTGCTTAATGATCATGTGCCGCTTAAGGTACTTGCTGAGCGTAAATCTCTTCTGGCAGGCATTGCACGACAGGTCGGCCGTTGAGGTGCTAGCGAGACATTTGTGAGCAATCAGATTCTCTTTACGCGTGAACACAGTGAGACACTGTTTGCAGGTGTACTTCCCAGTGTGTGCACTTAAATGTATGATGAGAAACTTCAATCGAGCGAATTTCTTTAGACATATGTCGCACACAAACTTCTCCTTGTCCTGCTCTTTGTCCATATCCTTTGGCATTTCGAAGTTGAAATTCTCGTCTTCGTTGAGAATATTGTCCATGGTCAATGTCATCGGTTCGTTCTGCATGGACGACGTGTCTTGGAAATTTAAATGCTCGAATAGCACGTTGTTTTCGGTGGATACCTCGTTCAACAACGGCCCCAACAAGTGCTCTTGGTCTGTGTCCACAGACTCTTTGCTTTGTACTGCAACAGGAGCTTTATTCTGTGTAGCTGAATCATTGTGTGATAAGAATATATGTTTCTTTAAACTCTACAAACATATTAAGATTTTAAATGGGATCTTAACTGCACATAAAGTTACCTGAAGGGTGAAAAATCGTTGTTTGCATATTTCACATGTTTTTCTCAACTGTGCTGTATAATGTTCAGTAATATGCAGTGCAAATTGCTGAATATTCTCTTCATGCTTGCCACAAAATTTACAAATCCATGTTTTCCTATCTCTAATATTATGTTGCTTTTTCATTAATTCATTGACATCTACAAAATACAATAGGTTTAGTACATTCAGTTTATAACTTGCTACCAACTCCTACCAATATTGTTTTGGGAGTTGTCCTCCACAGATTGTACTGTTTCATAAAATGAGCCCATCTTCATGAGTTTCCCATAGTAAGGAGCATACCAAACATGCAAATGCTCCCCTTTCCTAATGTCCCTTATCGATATGTAAAAAATGTTGCCCTTGTCCTGAAAACAAATCAAGTTCTGCTCCTCCAGGTTGTTGGCCTTTGTCACAAAATACATCCAATTGCATTCATACTCATTGGTATTGTTCAGATAGTACTCCTTGAAGTAGTTATCCTCAGCATCCTTGAACACTTTCAATGGTAGGTCAACTGTGGGTGAGATGCTGAATTGCTCCTTAGCCTCAAAGGGGCCAAATCTGGTGCCCTTCTGAATAAACTCATTGGAAATGACAGAGGTACTGCCATCAGACATTACAACCAATTCCAGGTGAGCAGGTAACGAGAGCCGTGCTTTGGATAATACTGGCGTATCCGTTATTGTCGTTTTCAGGGCAACAATATCACAGTCAGATGATTCGTGTGGCTCCCCACAGATACCACATAGTGGACATTCTCCTGCATCTACAAGCAAACACCTGCAATTAGGGCGCACGGCGCAATTAGGGCATGGAGTACCATTCTGCGTTTTCTCATCCACACCATTAAACAATGCCGAAGTGTGTTCCATTTTTTAGCAAACATTAAAATTACATCATTTTTATCTGGCTCTTAGGAAA
The DNA here is from genome assembly GCA_030264555.1 of Aleochara sp. GC000083. Taxonomy (NCBI): domain Eukaryota; kingdom Metazoa; phylum Arthropoda; class Insecta; order Coleoptera; family Staphylinidae; genus Aleochara; species Aleochara sp. GC000083. Next base: position 7,037 of record JARJDZ010010806.1, read on the forward strand.
ACAGGTTATGTTTATTTACAAGTCTTTGACACATTTGACGGCGGGAAAATTAGATATTCAAATTTGTGCATCTAACAAATCATTAATATCCTCATTTTCGTCGTTGAATTTATTATTGTAGAGTGAAATTGCGCCTCCTAATTCGTCCTTTACGTCCTTAGATGCTGTGCCTTCAAACTGACTGGATGGAAGCTTGTAAGATGATGTTGAAAGGTAATCTGACCATTTGCTGGCTGATTCCAATTTAGATTTGCCCTCAATTGATTGTTCCATTGTCTCTACTTTTGAATCAACATTTAATTGATTTGTTGCTGATAAATCTGCCTTGTAATTGTGTCTTTTCATATTAAATTCCTGCACAAAAGCTCTGCAATCCTTTGGATTGCCTTCGTAGTAAACCTGTAATATGTGGGTTATAATAAATAAAAATTCTTAGATAAAATTAAAACAGGTACTTTTTGGAGACTTTGAGGTGAGTTGCATATCTTGCAGGTCCATTTTTTAACTTTTTTGACAATGTCACACTGAAAACAGTTGAAAAAATGTAATTCACTGAAACAGTTGTGCAGTAAACGTACCTGAAATGTCTCGCAGTTATAGCAACGCACCACATGTATTTCTTGCGGCATAATAAACAATCTGTATTTGTTATGGTCTAATTAGATATTAAAATTTTGTTATGAAAAGGGTTAATTGTTTATTTTGATCTGCTCTTTGGTAATTGTCCGGTAGAGGTCTCCTTCGTCAATGTTAAAACTAAATTTACAAGATACAATCATAATATCTAAAAAAACTAGTCCTCTTATTTTTAATATAATAATGGTGTATTTAGTGTTATGTAGCTAATAATTATTTTAGCAAGGTTCAAGCTTGCACAAAACACGCGTGGCAGCACCATAGAACAAATAGTGCACTATGCAACAATTCTGTGTTTTATAAGGACTTTATGAACAATTAAATATGATTAAGTATAACAATGGAAATGTCTCTCAGTTGTATTGACTACACGAATTTCTTGCTGAATAATAAACAATCTCTATTTGTTTATTTTTATCAGCTTTTTGGTAATTGTCCGATAGAGGTCTCTTGAACCTAAAAAAGCTAAATTTAGATATTACAATTATAATATCCTAAAAAACTAGTTTTCTTATTGAAAAATTGATTTCTAATATAATAATTGTATATTTAGTGTTAAGTAGCTAATAATTATTTTAGCAATAATATTTCAAGATTACACAAAACACGGGTGGCAGCACCATGCAAAAATTCTGAGTTTGATAAGGTTTTTATCAACAATTAAATACGTTTAAGGTGCAACAATGGAATTTTCCAGTTGCATTATTATAATAAATATCAACTAAAGTAATAATTGAATCTAAATGACATTGACAGTAATTTTCTTAGGGATCCATGTATGTGGTATTGATTTTTTATTTTCCTGAAATCATATTAAATTTTATATTTTAGCACTATTTCTGATCGGAGGTAATATAAGATTAACATTTTGAACATTTTAGTGGTTTTTATTTCGTTTTATCGTAATTGGTGCACTTGTGATACATGATCCAGTTACATCAATGAATGTCGGCAAAGAAGAAACCGACAGCGCAAATTGGGCAAATTTCTGCGGATGTATAGTGGTGCCAGCGGTGTCAGCATTGCTTTTCTATGCGTTCTATGCAAAAAAGTAATCGGCCCGCACCGTACGTCAACACGGTGAACATACAAAGCAAGAGGCAAGGGAAATTCCCATCGAAATTATCGTTTCTGCAGCGCGCATTCTTGGCGTATCGGGTAACAGTTTCAATTCACGGGGGTGGCTAAGCCGTGCGGTGTAGTGCGACCGGGAAATTCGGGCAGTGGTCGCGATGGCCGACGAACGTTGCACTGCACACACAGAGGAGGTCGCCTTTTAATTTCGCCGAAGCAAAAGTACGCGCACGATAATATATATTTTTCGGACGGGGGGCGCCATTTTGTACGTGCCGGGTTCCTAGCTCTCCAGCACCATTCACCCAGTAACATCGAAGGGAACCGCGATCGCCGAGCGCAATCGCCAACGATTGCGGCCCAGTGGACGTGTTCGGCGGCGAGCGGCAGCGCAGCACGGGCGGCATTCGAGCCACCAGCGGAAGCGGGTAGTGCGAAATTGCGAAAACGGATTATCATCGACACCGCCGACACACACGGCTGGCTGGCTGGCGATTGCCCCGCACCAGCCGCGCCGAGTTGCACCACATATGAGAGAGGCGGCAGCGCGTCCGGCTGCTGTGGCGACGCTGTGTCCTTTCCACCACATAGTCTCGAGCTTTTTCTATTTTTCTACGTCGTCGTTGCGTTGCGAGGGGCTGGCCGAGACTCCGTGCGCCCCCAACGCCAACTTCAGCAGCAGACATCTAGGTGAGTGCGAAATTGTCACACGGGGGTGGCCACATGATTGTCATATTTCGAAGCCGCTCGCCGAGCGCATACATTCCCGTCCAGCCGCGCGCACACACGCATGATATCATCGGCTATTTTTCCGTCGCGTAATAGTGCAGCTTGTTGATGCTGTTGATGATGATGATGAGGACGGCGGCTGCCGAATACAGCTGCTCCGTGCGAATAGATCTGTCATTCCATGATTTATTTGCTGACTGCTTTCGGGCGTATGTGTGAACGCGCGCGGAGCGTGTTACTGTGGCCCAGTGTGTCGAGTGTCACTCCCCAAAAACAATTCCGCTGACATCGCTGACACTCGGTGTCGCCTGCACAAATTAGGGTAGACATTTCGCAACTTGAAGACATAATTTGCCCGCAGGCAGCTGTGTGGACTGCACCAGCTCTCCAGGCCGCACTCATCTCCGGCATTTGCATGCAAATTGCGGGCTTCCAGCCGCGCGATTCGATAGGGCATACTCGCTGAAACCGCTCCACCAGCCGAAAACGTAATTACGTCTGCCCCAATGAAGTAATCCGCTATGAAAGATTAGGTCATCGGTTTTACAACTATTTACCGTGTCTATATGTTATGCATGCCGTGTGTGAATCAATATTTGAGGACCATTAACGCTGCCATTACTCGTAGACTCTTTGCTGATTGCCTCTTATCGCCGCTCGTCTTTTTCTTTTGCAGAATAGAATGTGCGTAGTTGACTAGCAACGAGACAGCAAGCAAGGAGAATCAAAAATGACCATTGCCACCAGAGGACAGGGCATTCCTGGAGACACGACCGAAAACAATCAGGTACGAATGCGATGCAGCGGGTGCAGCAGGTCTTAAATGAATGGTATTTCGCAGGCGATCAGTCCGCTGGCGAGCTCCGCCGAAGTGCCATGCAATAGTCAATTGGAGGAGAGCGCCGCCGAGCCGGACTTCCCGGTCGACAAGCTCGGTTCGCTCGAGGAGAAGATCTCGAACCTGCGATGGGTGGTGCCCGTGCTGCCCGACCAGGAGCTCGAGTGCCTCCTGCGCGCGGCGATCGAGCTGTCGCGCACCGGCGCCGACACGCGCTCCGAGCCCTGCCAGCGCTTCTTCCGCGAGGGCCTCACCGTCTCGTTCACGAAGATCCTCACCGACGACGCCGTCTCCAGCTGGAAGCCGAACATCCAGGCGTGCATCAATCAGAACTGCGTCAAGCTGGTGGAGCTGTGCGTGATCAAGCTGCCGCACGACTGGTTCCCGCTGCTCGATCTGCTCGCGATGGTGCTGAATCCGAACAACAAGTTTCACACGTTCAACGCGTCGCGCCAGAGCGAGTCGGCGAACGCCGGCTGCAACCTCTCCGAGGAGGAGCTGTTCGCGCGCCCCTCGAATGATATCCGCAACGCGCGCGGCTGGCTCGTTGATCTGATCAACCATTTCGGGGAGCTGGGTGGCTTCCAGCTGCTGCTCGAGCGTTTTCAGAGCGGCAAGAATCTGAGTGTTGCCATCGTACATGCGTTACTACGGCCTTTCGGGCTGGCGTATGAATATCTCACGCCGCACACGATTAACAAGTTTCTTCTGCCGATTTTGGTGAGTTTTACTACTTATAGTTTTGGGGAAACGTGTTCTTAACTGATGTTTCGTTTCAGGAAATGGTGCCTGGTATTTTGGATAAGTTGACCGATGACGAACTGAAACGCGAGGCGAAAAACGAGTCGAAAAGTGATATTGTGTCAGCCATCATCAAATCCTCCAAGAATCTCGCCTCGCGTGTCGCTAATCAGGAGGAGCTTATACGCACTCTCGAGGGGTTTCGTTTGAAGATGATCTTGCGCCAGTTGCAGATTTCCAGCTTTAATGGGAAAATGAATGCGCTCAACGAAATCAACAAGGTTATCTCGAGCGTTTCGTATTATCCTACTCGACATCAAGGCATTGAAGAGGAAGAGTACCTGACGCCTGAACGAATGGCGGTAAGTTAAATGAGTAAAACATCTTCATAGAGTTAGCAACCAAAAGATTTCCATGGTTTTTAAGAGTAACTAAAAGTTTGGTTAGGTTTCACAATAATGTGTAATAGTTGTGAAACCAATCCAACGTTTTAGTTAAAAACCGTGTTAAAAACGAAGTTTTACCAAGAAAGAACCTCATCAAACATATTTTCTCTGGTTCGATTGAAATCAACTTTAATCTTACCAGATGGTTCGAAACAGTTTTCATATTTTCTTGTTGCCAACTTTGCATTTATTGAAATTTTACAATTGCTTGATTCTTGGTAGAACTTTTATAAAATAATATTAAATAAGTGAGTAACTACATTCTTGGTATGATATGTTCCACGTCGAACATCAAAATCGAAGAATCTAGTTATTTACTCAAATTTTATTGCGTCTTCTGGCGAAATATTAATCAAGATTTATAAATTTAGAAATGGATCAACGAAAATCGTGTCCTTGAGATCGTCTTGCGCGACTCACTGCATCAGCCGCAATACGTCGAAAAGTTGGAGAAAATCCTGCGTTTTGTGATAAAAGAACACGCGCTTAGCCTCACGGATCTGGACGCTGTGTGGGCAGCACAAGTTGGCAAGCACGAGGCGATCGTCAAAAACGTCCACGACCTTCTCGCGAAGCTCGCGTGGGACTTTAGCCCCGAGCAGCTCGACCATCTGTTCGAATGCTTCCAAGCGTCCTGGACGTCGGCGTCGCGGCGCCAGCGCGAGCGCCTCCTGGAGCTGATTCGGCGGCTCGCCGAGGATGACAAGGACGGCGTGATGGCGCACAAGGTGCTCACGCTCTTTTGGAACCTGGCGCACTCCGAGGAGATGCCCACCGAAATCATGGACCAGGCATTGACGGCGCACGTGAAGATCCTCGACTATTCGTGCTCGCAGGAGCGCGACGCGCAGAAGACCGTCTGGCTGGACAAATGCGTCGATGAGTTGAAGGCGGGCGACATGTGGGTGCTCCCGGCATTGAAGCAAATTCGAGAAATTTGCTGCCTGTACGAACCATCGGCGAATGGCATGCTCCCTCAAAGGGGACATCATATGTATTATAGGCAGGAGGTTATCGAGCGCTTGCAGACGCAACATTCGCTCGTTATTTTAGTGACGAAGAGTCTAACTGCATATATGGGCAAGTTGCGAGTGCTCGTCAAGACCAACTCGGATCTGACGAGTGAGAACTACTTACCTGATGGTCGTTATTGCCACGTGTTGCAGGTTCAGGAGAGGTTAAACTTTTTAAGGTGAGTTCACATAAATTTTGGTTTTGTTTATAAACTTTGCGATTTACGTCTTCTAAATCTATTAACAGTTCTAATTAGTTTACATTTTGGTCCATAAATTATCAGACAGCTTATACTATAAGTTTATAATCTTCATCTGTTTTGTTTTGTAGATTTTTATTAAAAGATGGTCAATTGTGGCTGTGCGCTGAGCAAGCAAAGCAAATCTGGCAGTGCCTTGCGGAGAACGCGGTCTTTGCATCCGATCGCGAGTCGTGTTTTAAATGGTTCTCGAAGCTGATGGGCGAAGAGCCCGACCTCGATCCGGGCATTAATAAGGACTTCTTCGAGAACAACATTTTGCAACTGGACCCAGTCCTGCTCACCGAAAGCGGCATCAAATGCTTCGAGCGGTTTTTCAAAGCGGTCAACACCAAGGAAGGCAAACTGAAGGCGAAGCGTCGATGCCTCCTCACCGAAGACCCCGATTTGATCGGTCTGGAGTATTTGTGGAAGGTCGTCACGCTCTGCCCCGACGACATTGCCGCCAGGGCGATCGAACTCCTGCGGGAAGTCAGCACCAATTTGGGCCCGCGCCTGATGGGTTCTCAGCTGGAGTTCCACGAGAGCTACATCACCGAATGCTTCGATCGGCTGCGCGCGAACTACGACACGATCAAGGTGCTGCAGTCGCAGAGCGATAAGGACTTCAATCCGGACGTGAAGCACGTGCGGATTCGCGCTGAAGCGGTGAAGATCTGCCGCGTGATGCATGTTCTGCACGAATATATTAGCGAGTGCGACAACGGCTTCGTCGGCGAACGGAAGATTCTGCCGCTGCATCGCGCCTGTCGCGGCAAACATTTGTCGCTCCTGGTGCGTTTTTCTAGTCCGAATCGGACCGTCGATGATTTCGAAGTGAGCACGCACAGCAATGATACGCTAGCGTCGTTGCGACGCAATATTTTGCGTCGTATCAAACCTGGTGTTCACTGCAAATTGGAGCTATACATCAATGGTGAACCTTTGGATACTGCGGATGATAGGAAGATGTTATCACAGATTCCATTGAGGGACAAAGCTGTAAGTTTAATTCCATTAACAACTCGTTAATTCATCTTAAATAAATATCGATGCTCTTTTTTGGATCTTCTCTGAAGAACAATGACTGACAAATTGAAAATGCCTGATATTTTGTTAATATTTAAGTTTTTAATCATAAAATTTGTATTGCAGTTAGTATCAGCTAAGGTGACACAGGTAAATTCGAACATTGCCTCGTCTCAAGACAGCAGTTCGGACAGTTCAACTTCGTCACCACAGCATCCGTATGACGGGCCGAACATGGAAGCAGAAAACTTTTTACCCGGTGTATTAATGTCCATGCAGCCGTACTACGCGACCTTCTTCTGCCAGTTGTCCGCACTAGGTAGCAGCTTAGAATATCCGCCATTACGCGATGGAGGTCGAGCACTTCTTCAATTGATGCCATGCGATACGCGAGTTATCCAGCGCCTACTCAGGTTCTTCTCCAATTCTGATGATGCTGAAAGCAGCGAAAACGAGCTAGAGAATCTATTTTTCAATGACCTCTGCGCGGAAGTAAGTAAAACCAAAGTTTCTAGCCCAACACTATTTTATTCTTTTTTTTAAGGTTCTTTATAACTTGGAAGTCCTCTATGTGCTCTTGATGCCCGCTCTGGATACATTATCTGAGAAATCCTTGGAGATACAGTACAATTTCATAGTCTCGGGTCACGCGCACATCTTTCTGGAGATGTTGACGAAGAACAACTTCATGTCATCAGCGGACACTGTCACGAAGCGATCCGCATATTTAGTTGTCCTCAAAATCTGCAAGTTGATCCTTACGAGCATAGCCAACGTTCTTGTCCGGTTAACTGAGGAGGAAGCGGAAGCAAATGAAAATGCAGCAACACCCGGAGTGTATTTAAAGCGAGCTTTGCGGAGTGTACCAGGTCATGCAGATCAAGTAAGTTTCCATGCTGCGTTTGCAAGAAATTCTATTTTGTTTTGTGATGTTTAGGTTGTCAAGCAAGTGTTTTCGAAATTATCGCAACGACTGGCTGAATTGATGTTCGCTGAGAGTGGTAATAACGTTGGACGAGCTCCCCAAGCACTTTTCACTCAAGCATTGAATTGGGAGTTGCCAAACGGAGCCACAGTCAACGCCCTTTTACGTCTCGTCTGGGCAGCAAGTAGCGCTAACTTGCAATCTTTGAATGCATCACCGGACATGTTGCATTCACTCTGCGATCCGACAAAACGCAACGCTCCCTTGGAACTCCACCCAGACGACATTCTACTCTGCAAGGAAGCGTTCGAACTGCTCAGCATTAGTTTGGTGCTGAATCCGAGCAGCCTGGAGGACCTCTGCTCCGACGAGCACTTCCCATTCGCGCTGTTCCTCACGGATCTGCTGCTGTTGAATCCAAGTCGCGCGGTGCGCATCGCCGCAGCTGAGCAATTCCTCACGATATTCACGTACGGCTCAGCCAGCCGCACCGCTCTGGAGCTCGTCACACCACTGCTCTTCTCGCTGCTTGACAATCTCGTATACGAGAACGCAAACACGTCGCACGAGTATTTCCAATTGTTATGTAGATTAGTGAACGAAACGTACGAGTCGAAGTGCGCACTCGCCAATACGGAAGCATTGCTTGCGTCGGAAGTAGCATGGCTACGTCGTGCGCGTGGTCAGCACGAGGTCCTCTTGGAAGGACATCTCAGCCTGGCGCGCGAGCTGCTCAATTTTATGGACGCCGAGCAGAAGTGCGAGCTCGGCTGCGCGGACAAGAGCAGCTTCATCCGCGAGCTCGTCGAGGACTTCCTGTTTCCAGCCAGCAAGCTGATGCTGCAGTACCAAAGAACGGGCCAGATGGGCGAAGACCCAGCGACGCCCATCTGCGACGCGCCGCAGACGCAGGCGGCCGCCTTCGACCTGCTCATCAGCCTGTGTATCAACTGTGTGCCTAACTGCAAGCAGCTGGTGTTCATGCTCACGGACATGTTCTACGTGGACCAGGAGACGGCGATCATCGACTGGGACTACCTGCCGACGGTGGGGCCGCGCCCGCTCCAGGGCTTCGTCGGGCTGAAGAACGCCGGCGCCACCTGCTACATGAACTCGGTGCTGCAGCAGCTGTACATGGTGAACAGCATACGGGAGGGCATACTCGCCTGCGAGGGCGCCGCCACCGATCCCGCCGAAGACTTCAGCGGCGAGGGTAATGATATTGATAGCACTGACTGTGATGATAGAGATGACAATAGGAAGGATTATAATGTGGGTATACTGAAGCAGGTGCAAGCAATATTCGGCCACTTGGCCTGCTCCCGATTGCAATTTTACGTGCCGAAAGGCCTCTGGAGGCATTTTAAGTTACAAGGCGAGCCTGTTAATCTGCGCGAGCAGCAGGACGCCGTCGAATTCTTCATGGCGCTGGTGGAAAGTCTGGATGAGGCGCTGAAAACTTTAGGACATGAACAAATTATGAGCAAAATCCTTGGCGGCTCTTATTCCGATCAGAAGATCTGTAAAGGTTGCCCACATCGCTATTCGAAGGAAGAACCGTTCAGTGTTATCAGTGTCGATATCAGAAATCACAGCAACTTGCCCGATTCATTGGAACAATACGTAAAAGGTTAGTCTTTCAATTTGTTTCTCAAAAGTTATCTCACAATTGCGAGAAAACTTACTCAATTGTTAGTTTGCAATTGTTTTATATGAAATATTTCTATATTGCAGGTGAATTATTGGAGGGTGCAGACGCATACCACTGCGAAAAATGTGCCAAGAAAGTCGTCACCGTGAAGCGCCTCTGCGTGAAAAAACTGCCGCCCGTGCTGGCGATACAGTTGAAGCGCTTTGAGTACGATTTTGAGCGGCTATGCGCGATTAAATTCAACGACTACTTCGAATTTCCCAGGGACCTGGACATGGAGCCTTACACAGTCTCTGGCCTTGCTCGCCTTGAAGGAGAGATCATAGACTGCGATATCGATCCGTGCGCTGCGGACATTTGCACGACGTACCGCCTCTCTGGCATCGTTGTGCACTCGGGGCAAGCGTCGGGCGGGCACTACTATTCGTACATCAAGAGCAAGGATCCGAACGGGGAGGCGCGCTGGTACAAGTTCGACGACGGCGACGTGTCCGAATGTCGGATGGGCGAGGACGAGGAGATGAAGGTGCAGTGCTTCGGCGGCGACTACATGGGCGAGGTGTTCGACCCCATGCTGAAGCGGACCACGTACAGGCGGCAGAAGCGCTGGTGGAACGCGTACATGCTGTTCTACACGCGTCTGGACGTCGAGGAGTGTGGACTAGTCAATAAAATGAGTGAATTATCGACACGTAAGTCCCCATCAAACATCATTTGCACCACATCACTAATACGAATTCATTTTTGCAGAGGATAGAAAAGAAACGTCACATCTTAAGATGCCGCTAGCAATAGAGAATAGTATCCGGCGTCAAAACATAAAGTTCCTTCATCACCGCAGCCAGTTCTCGGCGGAGTATTTCACGTTCATCAGGAAGTTCGTGCACGGCAACGCGCCTACCGGAGCTCGGCTGATTCTACCGCTGAAACCGGAGGTCGAGCATATGTCGATGTTGAGCACACAGTTGGCTAGCAAGTTCCTATTCCATACCGGCTGGCATACGAAGAAGAACTTGCGCGGATCGGCAATGGAGTGGTGCGATGTTCTCTGCTTGCATTTGCGCGCGGCTGCCTCGATACGTTCGTGGTTCGCCCAGCAGATGCTATTCAGTTTTCCCCATCGCTTCTGCGAATATCTGCTGAGCTGCCCCAGTAACGAAGTGCGCTCCGCATTTATGAAGATTGTAGTATTACTCGCCCATTTTGCCATGAACGACGGGCCGTGCCCGTGTCCACCAGGTCTCAACAACGCCGACGAAACGGCGACGTTGAGCGATTACATTCTGTGGGCGCTTCTTAGCTTGCTGCAGCGCGAGGTCAGCGAGCATGGCCGGCACTTACCTCATTATTGTAACGTATTTCACATGTATGCTAGTCAAGGTATGTTTATTTTACAAACTACAAAGCAATTTAGTTGACAATATCGACTGTGGGTGATTTCATGTTATGATTTTAGGAACACGTGAAAAGGAGCAACTTTTAAAGCTAAATGTGCCTGCTACGTTTATGTTAGTCGCACTGGATGAAGGACCAGGACCACCAATTAAGTACCAATACACGGAGTTAGGAAAGCTACATCAAGTTGTATCATGTTTAATTCGCTGTTGTGACATCAGTGCACATTGCAAGTCGAGCACAGGGGATCCGATCCTACCGAATCCGTACGTCGACCACACCTGCCCTGAATATATAATGCCATTATCACCACAAGCTGGAGAAATACTGTTTTCACGTACAAGGTGAGTACTGCATGTCCTGAAGATGGGGAAGTTACTGATTGTGATTTCGTTTGTGTTTTAGCTACATCAAAAAAGTTATCGAAGACTCGAACCTCACCGAGGAGTCGATAAAGCTGCTCGAGTACTGTTCGTGGGAGAACCCGACGTTTTCGCGCACGGTCCTCTCGGAGCTGCTCTGGCAGATCGCGTTCGCCTACTGCCAAGAACTGCGCCATCACATCGAGCTGTTGCTGGCCATCCTGCTGCTCGAGGACTCGTGGCAGACGCATCGCGTGCACAACGCGATCAAGGGCCTGCAGGAGGAGCGCGAGGGCCTGCTCGAGACCATCGCGCGCTCAAAGAATCACTACCAAAAACGTGCCTATCAGTGTGTCAAATGTATGGTAGCGCTGTTCAGCAAGTGCCGGCCGGCGCTGCTGATGCTGCACAAGCACGTCGACGTGCGGAAACAGTGGAGTCAGGCGGTCGCCTGGCTGCAGGACGAGCTAGATCGCAGAACGAATTCGCAGTACACGTACAGTACGTGGTCGCCGCCGCCGCAGAGCAACGAGAACTCGAACGGCTACTTCCTGGAGCGCTCGAACAGCGCGCGCAAGACGCTGGAGCGTGCGCTGGAGTTGATGCCGGAGAGCGAGCGCGAAGAGGACGACGTCAGCGAGGAGCAGGAGTCGCAGGAGGAGGTCACCGAGACGAACCAGGAGGAGCAGCAGCAGCAGGTGGCCCCGCCGCCTCCGCCGGCGACCGCGACGACAATTGTGATGACACCGAGTCAGCGGGCCGACCTGCCCGATGTGACCCAGACGTGCGATACTAATCCAAACAATTCCAATACTTAGTCGATGGCAAACATTCATGCACTCTATTATTTCATCTGTGTACAGATAAATAATGTATTGTGGAACAACATGGTAAGTGTTTAGTAACTAATATAATAATCAATAAAAATGGCAAAGTTCACACAACAACCGAACAGAACAGGCGGCGCAGAACGTATTGTTATACAAAGTTATGCAAGAGCTGTGTGCAGTTTGCGAGCATTATGAACGTTAAGCGAATTCTCTTAGTACGAGTCTGTGCAGAAATATTTTGTTGTCTACTTCTATTATTATTTAATTTCAAGGGGACTTGTGATATGTATGTATGTATATAACTTATATAACGAAGCATTTTTCTGACTATGTTGTTCTCTTACGAAACGGATATGTTTGCTGCATTTTCTACCGGAATGGCATACAATTTACGAGAAAAATTAATCATATCACATCCGTCATCTTACAAATGCATGTTAATTCGCGAGAATGCGATCCTCAATGTTGCTGATATTGGTTCACCAAGCCGCGCTATTGTGCTTAGAACGTTGCCATCAAAATTATATATTGCCGTGGTTTATGTTTGAAATAACAATACGGGAGCATGATGAGACATAGACCTATGCTAATAATAAAGAATTATTGTATTTTTATTTCTAATATAAACCATGATTAGGTATTTGCATTGAAACAAAATCGTATTGATCCCATTAATGAAAAGATAAACAAGAAAAAAATCAATAACAGCTGAACTGACCGACGATCGATTTGACTACAGTCTGAATATTTAGTATCCTATTATGTTAATTTGTTTGTCCCATATTTAGTTACTCTCGATTGAAATTTGTCTATTTGTATATAATTATATATATTATATATCCCCTACACATTTTATATTTATGCTAGATGTTACAAGAGTGAAAATCACACTGGGCTTGAGAGATAGCACCATTTCGTAAAGGAAGTGATATTTCAATCCTCTACTTTTGATAAATCATTGCAAATGTTGAGTTGACTAAGTAATTGTAATTGTTTCATTTGTTTTCCACGCTGCCTTATTTTTGTATTCGATTTAGCAATGAACGCACGCCACGCTTCAATGACATGTTGGTCTTGCAGATTTGTCAAAGGAGAAACTAATAAAACGGAAACAGTTTACTTACAAAATAAACACATGTAAATATCTAGTAGTAATAAAAAGTTTATGCTAATTTAATATTAAATTGTCAAGCGTAAATTCATGCAACCATCAGGTAATTGATTAAATTCATATTTTAACATTCAATCTACATTTTCATTTATTAATCAATATGAAATGAGAAACTTATTACTCCCAATTTTCAAATTGAACCAGAATTTGAATTGAATAACTGGGATCAGTGATGTTTACTTGGTTGCCTATGTTACTTAAACTAAGATCAAAGTTTGTAATAGCAATACTTAAGTACTGAGCGTATGTGTATTTAATTAAAATGAAGATAATGCGTATTGCTAATCTATTAAAAAGAAATTATAATTATTTCATCTAAAAAAATATATAAAAAATGTTGAAAACTTCTGCTCTAAATTATACTAACGGGAGTAAGGTGACATTACTCCCTCCATGGTTACACCCATGCGCCATCATGGCTGACGGAGGCGTTAGTAACTAGAATGCACGATATGTGGCAACACTGTATTTTCCACCGCTAATCAATGGAGTTATCTCAGTTGGATCGTGCATCATTTATAAACAAAGTGCAAAGAATCCCATCTAAAACGCTGTGAAATATATTGACAAGTGCAATTATTAACACTTATTATCCTAGTTTTCAACTCGGTGACTAAAACGGTATGTATGCAATAATTGAGAAACAATTTCTTTGGGTAGCAATGGCGTCTCAAATCGTCAATATATATAGTTACCGAATCTGCTTGGTTACACATTTTTATATGCTTTATATTTGTAGGCAACGCTATGAGACGAAAGAGTGCAAGAAGCTCAACGAAATCATCGCCGGAGAAGGTGAAGGAGGAAAAGACACCGAAGAAAACGCGTCGCCATTCGAAGCGCCATAAAGGCACCAGCTCAGAGAGTGCATCAGAGGATGAGGTGTCAATTTCAAGTACAGATAATGGCAGCCTTACGACCGAGAAGGAGCTGTGGACGGTCACGCAGACGGAGCCGTCGAACAGCGACATTGGTAAAATTAAGATTTGCCTGGCGCGACCGTCTCCGGGCACGCCGGAGCGCACGAGCAAGCGCCTCCGCAACAAATCGTTGACAAACCTGGAGGATTCGCCGACAACCGCTGAGGAAAAGCCGACGCGGCGTAGCCGCAGGCGCGGTGGCACATCATCACCTCTCAAGATCGAAGAACAGCCGCCAATGCAACAAGAGCAACCACAAGACGTTGAACAAGTTGAAGAGAAGAAGGGTAAAGGTAAGTCTAAAGGTAAACATAAGTCAAAGATTGTTGAACAGACAGCACATGTTGTTGACTCCAATGAGATGCCAAGTGAAATTTCTGAAAATGTACAGGTGACAGCTCAGTCACCCCAAAACGTTGAATTAACTGACACTGATGCGGCTATTGTTGATTGTGATTTGAACCAGTTTGAGGATGAACAGTCTGTAAATAAGAGTGCTGATGCTGAGGAACAGCAGCAGGAACTTGTTGATAATCAGGATACCAATGACAATGTTATTGATGTTACATGTGTTAATGCAAATGCAAGTAATACTGATGTTGTTGAGAGCAATGATGTCTCAAATAATAATGTTGCAAATGACAATGAGGCCTTGCCTGCAGCAGCCAATACCAGCTCTCAAGCTGATGTTGCAGGTGATAAGGGCGAAGGTGATCAAGTTGATGCCCCTTGCAGCATTACAGTGGGTAAGTTGATCATGTGATCATTTTGTTTTGTTTTACTCATAATTTTTGTTTTCGAATTTAAAGGTGAAAACGACTCAGAACCGACTGAAGTATCGTTTAAGCTTGACGATGAAGATGTATCCATGCGAGAAGTAACGCATTTTGAGATAAACGTCTCAGCTACTGACGTTCAAGCAGAGGATAACGCAACTGAAGAGAGTAATCAACCAGAGGGTGCAAAGACCGAACTCAAAGATGATGAGATCAAACCCGTTGATGACGCTGTACCAGAACAGTTGGTTCCAAGCTCCGGAGAACCAACAGATGAAACAGCTAAAGATGCAGCCTCTGCAAATAGTCAACCTAATACACAACAGAAAGAAGATAAGGTTGAATTCGTGGAACTTCAATCGCAGCAAGAAGTTGAAGTACCGGCAGCAGTTGAACAAAAAGTTGTTGACTCATTGGTTCCCCAAGAAAATAATGAGGAGCCTCCTAAAGTTGAAGAAAAGCCTGAGGAATCACAGAAGCTTCAAGAAGAAGCTCAGGCAGATGTAGAAGCTGTAGAGCCGGAAGTTCAAGATATGGAGGCGAAAGAAGAAAATCATACGACTGCGGAAGAAATCGGTTCAGAAATAAAGAAAATACCTTCGCCTGAACCAGAAATGGCCTCAGAAAAAGATCGTAGCCCGTCTCCAGAAGTTGAAAAGCAACCAACACCAAAAGAATTGCCTACTGTTACACAAAAAGAACAAGAATCACCCACAAATGAAGACACATGTAAACACGTTGAAAACGGAAAATCTTCTGAAACATCTGAAAAGCTATCACGAATCAATTCGCGAACAAACAGGCTCTGGGGAGAAAGCACAAACTCAAGTGTGTTAAATTTCCTCCAAATAACTTCAACTAAACTCGTGGAAATGTACCCGACTCTGACGTTGCTGGACGAAAAGCACGTCCGCTTGGAAAGCGCGCATCGTGAGAAACCACAACGTGAACGCGTTGAGAAGGAAAAAGCGCAGCGACGACTCAGCCTGGAACGCCGCGTTTCAGCGGAATCCAAGCCAGAAGTGGACGAAGTTTCTACGCGAACTACCGAGACTACAAATGCGATTGCCTTAAATCGCAAGATCTCCATCGTTGAAGATGAAGCTAGTTCGTTACGACCTCCGCCCAGTCCAGCGAAAAACGCGAAATCCAGTATCTTGTTTATTACCAATCTGGTACGTCCGTTTACTGTAAAGCAATTGCGCGGACTCCTCGAGCGGACTGGCAAAATAACCGAGGAAGGTTTTTGGACAGATAAAATCAAGTCCAAATGTTACGTCCAATATGAAACTGAAGAGTAAGTTTTCCGTTGAATCATTGTTATCATGGAACTAATTATTTGTGTATTATAGGGAAGCTGAAGCCACGAGAAACGCTCTACACGGTGTTCTTTGGCCAATTGGTAATGGAAAAAAGTTGATTATTGATTATTCGACTCAAATCGACTTGGAGAACGCGCGGAATCCACCAGTTACACCATTGCCAGTTACGGTTGAACCCGGCAAGGAAAATCAGGTAATTAAAATTTCTTTTTTTAATGGTTGTATCAGAAAAATCAGTGGCCATTTTCTATATATGTAATGAATTTTTGTAATTAGGAACCACCAACGAAAAAACCTCATATTGATGCGGAGAAAGCCTTGGATAAAACAGAAGAGGTGGCAGCAACGCAATGGGATGAGGGTAAAGATGCCAGGGGTCGTCGTTCGCCAAGTTGGGATGGTCGTGATGCAAAACGACGATTTCCGGATGTGAAGAAATCGCGGTCCCCCTCACAAGGTATGTTTTTCAATAAAAGCCCAGTTTAGGAATCAAATTGAAACCTCGTACTTTTATAGAAGTAAAGAAGAAGGTAAAGCGTGAAGAACCAGTCCAACAACGCGCAATGGATGACCTCTTCAGAAGAACAGAAGCGACTCCGAGTATTTACTGGCAGCCGCTTTCTCCCGAAGAAGTAAGTTATTCAAAAAAGGCAGCATCACCCTTTCAAAATGCGATAATTCTTTCTAATTGCGATTCTATTGGCGCAGATTGCGATGAAGCAGCAGCAGCGACTGGAGCGCATGGAGGCGCACAAGCGCAAAATGGAAACCCATGCGCGCCCGCGCCGCAATTCCGACCGACCTCGAGGGAGACCGCCGTACCGCCGCCGATACTAGATCATGATCCGAAAAAATCGTGTCACGTATCAGGTTTTATCCACTTAATATTTGCATCAGTTTAACATTGCGTGTGGAGCGTGTGCGTGCGATTTCCGGTGGTTGTTTGGATGCTTGTGCAATGGCTGGAGTGCATGTGGCTGAACGCGTTCGCGGTGTCGCGGCCGCGCTGCGCAACGTTTATTGCAACACAATATAAGAAAGGCGCACTCACATATTCAAGTCTAGAAGTAAATTACAAACACAAGCAATTTCTCCAAAGAGACGAATAACGAGAATGAATGTAACGCGACACGTGTGAATGGCTGGAGGTATGTATAAATGATTGTTAATCTTTTTTCTTATAGGAATATTTCAGAGATCCTTTTGCGAGGACCGCCGTCGAAATGATTATTAATTTCGTAACCTTACGCTAGTTTTCATTTTGTAAAGACAGAAATCAATACGAGATAACCAAATCGTTGTAATCGTTAATCGGAATAGTCCTCGTCTTCCTCAGCTTTGTAGTCTCCATCTTCATCCTCGTCAGTTTTCTCCTTTCGTGGTGGTTTGACCACCTCATTAGCTGATTTCTGGTGAAAAACGAACGATACGCATTTGGCCAAGTCCCATATTTGTTTCAAGACCATATCTGCAAGATGCCTCTTGTCCCAGCCGTGATACCAGTTAGCAAGATCTGATGTGCAGTCGGCGTTCTCATCCGGGTTTTTAATTTGGATTTTATTAACACATCGCTTGCACTTCAACCTCTCATGCGTATCAGATCTTGTATCTTCCAACTTAAACAAATCTTTCAATTCCGACGCGGTGAAATGGCGCAAAGTATCTTCATTATTGTCTACAACAGTCGAACTCAACGCTTTCTTATGCGCCTGTCGTTGGAATATTTTCTCTTCGATTGTTCCGGTCTAAAATAGTTTCTACATACATATCACATTCAAATTGTTAAATATAACTTACAGCAAGGAACCTATAAATGAAGCAAGGTTTTTTCTGACCGTCCCTCCAAACGCGTGCCATCGCTTGATCATCGTTAGCCGGATTCCAATCTGGGTCAAACATGACCAATCGATTTGCTCCGATTAAATTCAATCCGCATCCGCCAGCTTTGGAACTCAACATGAAAATCCACTCGGGTGTGTCTGGTTTATTGAAACTTTCGACAACTTTTGCGCGCTTTTTGATAGTCATAGTACCATCTAATCTCACATATAAATAACTACGCTTTTTGCACAACTTTTCAAACAAGTCGAGTGTTTGCGTATAATTTGAAACTAAGACTATTTTCTCTTCATAGTTGGCCTTCATGTTGGCCAACAGACAATCCAGGAGCATGAGTTTGCCTGAAAATTCAGGCCTCACATCATTTTCTTTGCAATTAGTTGGCATAATATCGGCTGCGCTTTCAAAGCCATCAGCTCGCTCGCGTATTTTGTCCAGAATCAAGTCGGGATGATTACACAACTTCTTCAGGCTTGTAATTGCGGCAAGCGTGCTTAAGCTGCTCTTGGAATCTTCTCGTACAGTGCGTTTCACCGCATCCGAATTGATGAAATTTTCGTATATACGCCTTTGTAACGGAGTTAATTGGCAGCAAACAATCATCTCGAATTTGATTGGCAGGTATTTGGTTAATAGAGCGCTGGTTCGTCGAATGAGGCATTTGTTCACCAGGTTTGAAAGTTCCAACAGGCATTCCTGAGCTCTTGCACGTTCAGTATTCGACGCACAAGCGTCTTGGCCTACAATAAATAATAATTAGAAACGTATTAAATCAAATTGAAATCATTAATTTACCTTTAATTATGTGATTTTCGTATTTCTTGCGGAACTCTTGAGCATTGCCTAGCAGCCCTTCATTCACAAAATGAATAAGACTGAAATATTCAGTCAGATCATTTTGTATTGGTGTACCACTTAACAATACTCTTCGTTTGCAAACTAAGCCCATTAACGCTCTAAAATAAGTGAGTTATAAAATTGAATGCATGAGATTGAAGAACTCCTACCTATATGTTTGATTTTCGCAATTTTTTAAGCGATGGCCTTCATCACACATAACAACACCAATTTCCCGACTTTGTAGAATTTTGGCGTGCAAACGAAACGTCTCATAAGAAATGATCAATAATGGTATGGCTGTTGCACCAATTCCTTGCATGAATTGCATTAATTTCTTTTTGATATCTGGTCCACCATCCATTGTGATGTGCAACAATCTGCCCCCAAGCCACTTTCCAATCTCATTGCTCCAATTCTTTACCAGGGAACTTGGACAAACAATAATCCCTTTATCACAAATGGGCTTACACTCTGGGCCTTGTCTTAACAGTGTCCAAAGAAGGGTAATGCACTGCAATGTTTTACCTAAGCCCATTTCATCAGCCATAATACAACCATAGGAACCATCAATTTGTACTCCTGTTACACAGTCATACATAAATTTAACGCCTTCTCTTTGATGCGGGCGCAAAATGTTTCCAAGCATTGGATCTACCACCACATGGACTAAACGATTTCTAGAAAAAAATTAATTAAACATGCAGCTGTAAATATCTATGAAACTTACGGATCATCCTTGATTTTGTCTTGTAATGAAATAGCTGGTGGAGTGTACAGTACTAATGCATTAGGAATATCAGGATCATATAGCGCTTTTCTTGGTCGGGGTCTCTGCATTCCCAACGTTTTGCGAGAGTTTGTTCTAACATAATTAATTAAGGGGCACTTATATGGCTGTGAGGCTTGCTTAAAAGCTTCTTCCTAAAATTTGATTTTCAAAGTTTTTACCTCAACAACACTCATGCAAGTAGCCTACATAATTTATGGTAAAAGGTGTATTTAACTCTAGCATTAAATTTTCCTTTTCATTATTTGGTTTCCGTCGTTTAGTATCTAAAATTAAAGAGTTTTGTCTCTGGGGAGAATTCATTTCTTTTCGTTTCTCTATCTGACTTGGTGCTCTGCTCTTTAACTAAAAATAAGTGATTTAAATTGATATTTTTTAACAGATGCATATATCTACCATGTTCAGAAGTTGATAATTATTAGCAAAATAAGAATCAAACACGCTAAATTTATTCACTGTAGTTGTTTGCTGATGAACAAGAAGAACCGATGAAGAAACCGCTTATTTTATAACCTTAAACGAATAATCCGCCAAATAACACTTATTCACATTTACGCAGTGATAATAACATATTATCAATGATTTATCAGTCGGTAACTATTGATGATTGAAATCAATTTTAGTTAATAAACGTACGTTTTTAATTATTTCAAATTAAATTTAGTCGTTGCCTAGGCGACCAAACCAAGGGCAAAGGCCACAGCTGATTATTAGTTCATGAGGTTCAGTGATCAGGCATTGCGGTATAGGAGTTGTTATATTGAAGAAATCTTGTATTAAAATAAAAAGAAGGTATATTATATAAAATAAATGTTTAGGTTCAAGTTCTATGCATCTCATAATGATTAACGTAAACATTCCTGTACATTGATTTCTCTGTTCAGATAAACATTAGAATTATTAATACAAATTGGAGGAACAAAGCAGTAAGAACATCATTAATTAATTGGTATTAGCACCTGCAGCAATTTATTATGATTTAACATAGTCTCATCAAATATGAACTAAATGGCAACAGATAATTTGATAATAAAATGCTGGTTTGGGGAGGGTTGGTTTTATGACCACCTTAGCAAAGTTTGAAACCGCGGGAGTAAAGTAGTACTTTATTCCCCACGATTAACATTTTTACAGTAGAACCTCGTTAATTGAAACTTCGTCCTCCACGCTATCGAATAGAGCACCCATGTATCGCCGTACCAGTCAGTACCAGCAGTACCAGTGTAGTTCATGCAGTTTGTGGACATCCTGTAATCACGCCATCAGGGCATTTTCTCTGGAGGTTTCAATGTTCTACGATTTCCATTTGTGCTGCATGTTTTCATGGTAGTATTTTGGGCCTGCTACATATTGGAGGAATATAAATATTCTTGTAAGTGCAATAGGTAAATGAGCATTTAATTGCATTTCTTATTACACAGTTTATTATTGAGTTTTTGCATCATGTACAAGGAAATGCAACCATCAACAATTACAATATGATCATGTTGTTGAAACTTCAAGCAACAATTAATAAGTGCAAAATCATGAGGTGGTGCAAGCTCTACTACAAGTCGAATGCAGTGGACATCACCAAATTGATCATATTGATGGTGCCAGGGACATTTACAAAGCATTCTTAAAGCAGTATTGGCTGCTATAGCAGTGTCTTAAGGTATTGTTTTGCAATTTATTTCGATAAATACAGTGTGTTTTAATTTATGTCATAGTTTTCTATTTCATGGAGTCGGCTTGACAAATATAGAGAACTTGAGGCTGCTAGATGCAGTTGGTATCTCCAAGCATCTCCAAGGAGTATGGGCTTCTGCATCAGTCTCTTAAGGTATTATTTAACAAGGTGTTGTAATATATATCATAATTTTCCATATTTTAGCATCTTCCATGTTTTCGTGGAGTCGGCTTGACAAGTATGCAGAACTTGAAGCTGGCAGAGACAGTTGGAAAGCATCTCCACGCAGTATAGGCATCTGCAGCAGTCTCTTAAGGTATTGTTTAACAATTTATTTCGATAAATACAAGGTGTTGTAATTTATCTCATAATTTTTCTTATTTTAGTATCTTACAGGATTTCGTAGAGTCGGCTTGACAAATATGGAGAACTTGAAGCTGCCAGACACAGTTGGAAAGCATCTCCAAGCAGTATGGGCTTCTGCAGCAGCCTCTTAAGGTATTGTTTAACAATTTATTTCAATGAATACAGTGTGTTGTAATTTACGTCATAATTTTTCCTATTTTAACATCTTCCATGTTTTCGTGGAGCCTGCTTGACAAATATGGAGAATACCAAGCAGACAGGTATACTTGCAAAGCAATTAGAAGCGCTATAGTCTTCTCCAGCAGTCTCTTAAGGTATTATTTAACAACTTATTTAAATAAATACAATTCTTTATAATTTTTCATATTTTAGCATCTTCCATGTTTTCATGGAGTCGCCTTGACAATTATGGAGATCTTGAAGCTGCCAGGGACACTTGCAAAGCATCTCCAGCAGTATGGGCACTCTGCAGCAGTCTTTTAAGGTATTGTTTTAACAATTTATTACTTATTTCCAAATATATTCTCATTATGTATGTTTCAACTTTGTATGTTATTGTTATGTGGTGTGGTCTGTAACAATTTTTTGTTGTGGGGTCTTCCCTTCTAGCGCTTTTTCCTTATTTGGCTTTCCTTCATAATAAATTAAATATTAATTCTTCGGATTCTTTCATGTTTGTGTTGTACTTCTAAAAATATATTCTTCAAATCATTTGGTGTTTGGTTTCGCTTTGTGGCCGGAATATTTGTTGGTTATACTCGTGGCTGGAGCGGAACCAGCAAAGTTTCAATCCGCGGGAGTAAAGTGGAACTTTGTTCCCGCCGCACATTACTCCCTCTTGTATAGTCGGTCCGCTGAGCGTTGGTTTTTATGACTATTTTAGCAAGTTTTGAACCACGGGAGTAAAGTAGCACTTTATTCCCTCGTCGATCAAAACTTATTTCTTTTCTACAGTAGTACTTCGTTAATTGAAACTTTCATTGTCATTCGAGACGCCATTTTTTCTGGAGGTTTCAATGTTCATCCATTGCCATTTGTTCTGCATGTATTATTATTGTAAATAAGTGATTAAGGTTTTCAATATGTTTCTTTTCACAGAACCAACAAGTATTTTGTGAAACAGGGATGGACAGCTATGTTCTAGTGGCCTCTTGTATTAATAATCCTGTAAGTGCGATAGGTAATCAACAGGCCTTTTCCTTTTAGCCATTTATCTCAGCTCATATCGAGCAGAGCTAAGATTTGCCGTTCCATTTACACGACTCATTCAGATCCATTCTGATCTGAGTTGAGAATTTTACCTCCCCCCTTGCCGCTACTGAGTCACCCGGAAAGAGAACTCACTTAACTGATCCGAAGTGAGATTTACCAGTGACCAATTGAAACGTCGGAAAATTCGAAATTATGCGCACAAGGTCCTAAAATGCACCAACCTCCGCGCAACTGATTTTGGTTGCGTTTCACTCAGAATTAATCCCTTAATGATTTAAACAACAATTCTAAACAATCCTGAACAATTTTTGAAAAAGTGCAAAAAGTCTACTAAGACTATAGTCTTTGAAAAATTCGCGAAAATCGCAACAATCTTCAAAGTTGAATAACTCGAGAAATATAAGTAATAATTGACTGATTTTTGTTGCGTTTCATTCAGAATTAATCNCGCGAAAATCGCAACAATCTTCAAAGTTGAATAACTAGAAAAGTAATGGGACTTTTTGACTGATATTTGTTGCGTTTCATTCAGAATTATTCCCTTAATTATTTAAACAACAATTCCAAACAATCCTGAACAATTTTTGAAAAAGTGTTTTCCCATTTGAAGCGCAGAAAATGGGCAAAGACAATTTATAATCCAACCATGTACCAAAACCATATAGTCTTTGCACATTTTCAACGTGCGAAATTGGCCGAAAAATAGTACCAAGCTATAGTCTTTGCACATTTTCAATGCCCGACATTGGACAAAAAATAGTACCAAGACTATAGTCTTTGCACCTTTTCAACGTGCGAAATTGGCCGAAAAATAGTACCAAGACTATAGTCTTTGTACATTTTCAATGCTCGAAATTGGACAAAAAATAGTACCAAGACTATATTCTTTGCACATTTTCAACGTGCGAAATTGGCCGAAAAATAGTACCAAGACTATAGTCTTTGCACATTTTCAGTGCACGAAAATGACCGAAAAATAGTACCAAGACTATTATAGTCTTTGCTCATTTTCAATGTGCAAAATTGGCCGAA